>CM021791.1:108506-183492 GCA_011076525.1 Nettapus auritus | reverse complement strand
TCTCTTCTCTTCTCTTCTCTTCTCTTCTCTTCTCTTCTCTTCTCTTCTCTTCTCTTCTCTTCTCTTCTCTTCTCTTCTCTTCTCTTCTCTTCTCTTCTCTTCTCTTCTCTTTTCCTTTCGTTTACATATATATATATTACTTCTCCATTCAGTTATCTGTAACTTTTTTACTGCCTAAACTTGAGATATATTGGGTTGATGTTCAAAGATATGCTTTAGTTCAATTAACACCAGTGAGAGGCTTTGTGTTGCCAGGGATCAAAACATGGGTCTGCTTGGCATTCAGTATTCTCAGGCTTGAACTGTATTTTCTTAAAGAATCAAGACCAAGCAACATCATCTTGAGCAATGCTCTTCTGCCATCTCCTGGAGATATGAGATGTAAAGAGCTGGGCCTCCATTTGATGTGTGTGTGAACTTTTTAATTATGCTGTGCACCTTGTGGTGTACTACAGATCCAGCAGATGTGCTGCCTCTTCTCTTATATGTGTAAAGAAGGTCCTGAAATGACAAGCTGGAGATAACAAGGGGCTCTTATTTACATCAAAGTCTTTTTAGCAGAGTAGGTGAATGTATGCCATGGCTATAAAGCAATTATTTTCCAAGCACAAATGTACCTTAGTATGGCTACTGACACTAAACATCTGAGCTGCACATGCTTTCCTGTATAGTCTTTTTTTTTTTTTAATTATTATTATTATTATTATTTAGGATGACTTCTTTTCTTTGTCCCTAAGATCTAAGAAACCTGAAAAGTGACAGTTCTCAGTGTTTCCTATGAGCTAGCAGGAATCCTCACTACTTTGGAAGGCTACTTTGCAGTCACAGGTTACTCCCTATCCCTGTGTGTGCTTCCTTGTACAGTTTTTGTTGCTGGTCCTGGTGTTTTGTGGTGCTGGGTTTGATAGTATTGTGTCCAGCATGCTTAGTGCAGGAGGGAGATAATAATCAGAAAAGGTTTAGTGAGGTGTATATAAGTTCTGGGGTGGATTTACCCCACTGTCCCCAAGTTAAGAACTGACCCTTCCTGGGAAGAAATCACGTATCTGGAGAATGGCCAAAAAATCATTAGACACCAGTAATTCTTTGAGGATCCATGCAACACTGTTGCTGTGATGGAAGGGCAGCACAATGCTAGTTTTGGGGGTGCTTTATTAGATCAATAAAAAGAATGACATAAGCCAAGAAACATTAATGAATAGGGTAACAAACCCCACTCATGCAATAACCACTTCTATGCCCTTGGGCACATTGTGTAAGACTGGAAGGCCAATTTGCAACAATATAGTGTCATGTAGAAAAAAAGACAAACAATAAAAGGCAGTGCTTTAAGGGAAACAAAACACTTGACTACCTCAAGATGTACAACTTTTGTGACAAGAAGTATGGATGTTATTTATATTTCTTTTGTATCTTCTAGAAAGAAAATGGTGCTGTGGGTTTTAAGTTGCATTACAGTCCTACTTGTACCTTGTCCTAGTTTTTATATAATCCATAATTGATTTCCTTTTGATTATAAAATGCATATTTGTGTAGCTGTCTGTGTTGTCCAGTATTGCACTACTGTCTGCTCTGCTGATGTTCTTGTCAGTCAATAAATACCAGTTGATTTCTAAAAGTGTATATTTCTTTTCAAGGAAAATCACTGGGAAATAGCTTTGAATAACTTTATTCCTCCACTGGCACATTGACTTAACTCCTTTAGTTCTCCTTTACCTGCACCCTCTCCAGAACCTACCTGGAAATGTCCATTTCTGCCCATCCAACACTAAGGGCTGCCCAGGCATGCTGAGTTCAGGTATGTTTGTGTTAAAGAGATGTGACTCTAGTGAGACAAATCCTGCCATAATTATGGCTGGTGCATTTCCATAAGCAGCAAAACTGTTGCTCAGTTCTGACCTGGTGCCCCTGGTGCTTCGTTGTAAGCTGTTTGCATGTGACTGGGCAACTGGACTGATGCAAATGTTGCTCAGCCTGGAAGATTATGGGTAGCCCTTGTTCATACTCTCCCTGGAGCAGTTGTCTGGGGGAAGCTTGTGGCCGTGTAGATGAACACCAGATCATACCTTCTGCAGGGAGGGATGACACCAGACCAGTGGCTATTCTTGCCTTCAGCTTGGGCACATGGGAGCTTCTGGCACCAGTATTCCTGAGCAATGGCTGAGAGTGGGTTTACCAGATGATCCCATATAGCTTCCCCAGACTTTGATCTGGCACCAGGCCACCACAGAATGGAGTCACCTCATTACATCATGGTGCTCAACAGTGACCATGCAAGACCAGAGGAAGGGCCGTGGCTACAGGATGCATCTGATGCATGTGTCAAGCTAAGCCCTACAGGCAGCATGGATAGCTGTTGTGTCCAAGGCTAGGCACAATCCATAGCCAATGTATGTAACTGCCTGGGCACAGCATGGCCCAGAGCTGCCAGTCATGGACCACAGCAGAGCCCCTTCATGCTGTGCTTTGCTTGCTTGCTGGGATCTTTTTGCCCCATCCTTCCCCCACCAGCTCACTTGTCAGCTTCTGCACATAACTTCTGAGTTTCAGTTCTGGCCTGTTAGAAAGAAGGATGGTGTTGCTCAGCCCTAAAGTTCTACACAGAGTTTTCCAGCTCCTTGGCACATACTGAGCTGAAAGTGTGCCAGAAATACTCTTCAGAGTAGTTGGGTTCTCTTAAGTAAAACATGCCAGTGCATTGGGGAAGATAAATAATTCAAGACACTCATGGGTCCTCTCCCAACCTTTTGCTCTCCTCTGGAGGTTTCTGTTGTCTCCTAAGTTCTGCCATAGGCATGAGTTCACCAAAGTTGTGAAGTCCACATGAAAAGCAATACTTCTATGTGGACAGGCTTCATGAGGTCAGTGACATTTTCTGGGGAACTCAGTGAGACAAAGAGTAGCAGATCAAGCACAGGCCCCAGGCTAGGAATGTCTGTCTGCCACAAGCACCAGCATGGCTCATGGCATGGTCCAGCCTGTTTTCCGCAGGAATTCCCCTCCCACTATTCTCCTCCCCTCCCCCTCCAAAACAAACAAACAAACAAACAAACAAACAAAACCACCAGCACAACTATAATGAGGTAATCACTGGAAGTTTGGGGAGAGCCATGCAGTGCTCCCATAGCAGCCTCTGACTTCTTCACTGATGGCAACATGTGCCTTCTTGCGGAGATTCCTGGCAGCCTTTCTTATGGCTGGTTTTGCATCCCCATTTTTTCCCAGTTAATACTTCCCCTACCCCACTGAGGCAGTGGTATCTACTTAACCTTATTCTCAGTGGGCGAGGTGCTGATCTTGGGGATTTTTGGGGTACTCTGTGTCAATGTGTGTTAAGAGCTCCTTCCTACCTTGTCTCTGCTGTCATATGAACTGCAGTGGCTACCATGCTCTTACTAAATGCTCAGCAACACAGCACAGAGACAGCAAGAAATTAACTTTCAGGAAGATGAGGAAAAGATGCTGAGGGGAAGCAGGCTTGACCTTGTGCTATTTTGAGTCACTTGCAGCCTGAATCTCTCCCAGAATATGGCCTTAAGCACAAGTATCCTAACAGGATAGTTTTGCCTGTCAGCATTTTCATGGCACCAAAAGGCAGTAAGGCTGTTAGGTCCAAGGGCAGGGACTAAATGGAAACTTCAAATTTTGCTGTGGGAGGAAATAGCTCTAGAAGAGAAGGAGCACTTGTGGAGAAGAAGTGAGATGACACGGTCCCTCAGCAGTGGCAGGCAGCACAGAGTCTGGTCACACAAAGGGCAAGGCAAGCCCTGAGCAGGCAGGTCATCTTCCTGGGATCATCTGTTCCTGTGCCCTATTAGCTGGGCTAATCGTGATGTGAGGTCTTTGTTTTCTCAGTCTTATCAGGCATACACACAGTGGAGGAGTTTTGTATGTGCCACACTGGGTGGGTGCAATGAAACCTCCTTGTGCTGCTTGTTCCTGTCACGGTGGGATTAAAGTGTCATGGGAAAGAGCTTCTGGCAAATGAGGCAAGTAGGATGCCTGCTTGTTTGTGCGGCCATGCTGAAAATCCCCCACCTTGCTGGATGGAGAAAAGCTGGACCATTACAGCCAGGCAGGACTCCTGCTTTTTGGAGGTGTGCTGTTTTTGGGCAGACATGCTGCCACAGGTCTCAGTCAGCTCTGCCATCTCTCCCAGGTAGTGGAGACCTTCAGCAAACTCTTTAGAGGCACAGCTCTCACTAGGCAAGAGAACAGCAGGGGCTGCAGGCACAAACAACACGAACTAGTATGCAAGTCACATCTTAGATATAGACAATGATGGAAATACCTCTTCTTGATAGATTAGTGTCTTCTAGGTCAGATTGGCCCTCTCTATAGCATCATGGACAGTCAATGTCCCATTGCTTTGGGGGAGCAAGCTGCTCAGTGCCAGCAACTAATAAATAGCACAGATCAGGTTCCTTGTTTCATGTCAAGGGGATTACCAGCACTGGATGACTCTGGCAATTCCCAGTCAGGATGTTTTCCCTCTCATCCACAACTGCATCTAAACAATTGTGCAAAGCAAACATTCAGTGACAGCTGCAAAGTGTGAGCTGTGTGTACTTAGCACAGATTTGCTAGTGTTCACATTATCATTCCGCATGCTGAAATATGATGATGCTGTAGCTTCTTCATGCTAGTGCTCTACAATGAGGTAATGCAAGCAACCCTGTAGCTGGAGGTCAGCCTAGTTGCAACCACATAGCAAAGGCTATGGTAGCAAAGGCTACCCTGTGCTACTTTTACAAAACCTCTTTTTGTGCTCTGGTTTCTGTAATGGCAAAGAACTTCCTCCCCAGTACTTAAGACATTCTTGAGTGTCTGTTTGTACTTGCTTCAGATTCTAGTTTTATAAAACTTAATGCTTCAGGGACTTCCAACCAACCTTTTGAGAGCTGAAAACTTGAGCTGTAAATCTGGGTTAGTGAAAAGAAACAGACACCTACCAGATAAGGCCATCTATAGTAAAAAAAATAAGGCAAATGAACTGCTGTGGCTTCTTCCAAGCTTATGCTAGGTTTAAGTCATGTAGCTGTGCCTGGGATGGTACATTCTGTGGTCTGTGATGTGTTTGCTAGTGCCTGTCTTCTGAAATTGTCTCAAAGATTTTGTGAAAACTTTCTGCCAGGACTTGCTTTTGAAATGTAAAAGTCATGATACCTTTTGCAGGCTTTTCTGGACCTAGCACGAGTTTCTTAGTTGTCCAAAGGCTTCCATCAGAAACCTGAATTGACAGTGTTGGATGACATTATTTCCATCAGCTCATAGAGAAACTACCTATCAGCATTTAATGTTTTACAGCACATTTTAAAATGTTAGAGCCTTTAGATAAGACATTTTGGCAGCCAAACTTGATAGAAACTACCCATAAAATAAACAGTTCTGAAACCTATGTGCTCCTTTCAGCTGTAGAGGCAGGGTAGAGGCAGATGTCACTTGTTTTCTGTGCCTACTGATATTCCTCATTTCCCATCAAGGTGCATGGTTTTCCCCTGAACTTACATTTCTCTTACATTTCTCAAAGCATTGCCACAAAAGTTTTTCAGAGCATTTTGGAGATTCCTCTCCTTTTTGTTTTAGTAGAATATCAGGTCTGAAAAATTTGATGCCTCATTTATCTCGGATATTGAGGATATTGACAACATCTGTTGGTAAAACATTTTGGATGCAGAAATAACCCCTAAGACTACATGGGAAAGGTCCCTTTCAAAGTTGTAACTGCTCAGCTGCTAGCCTTGTTTTAGAGACCTTGCAGAACCAAGATTTACTACCTACACTGACACCTTTAACTGAATGTACAATATGGCACTCAGACTGAGCTTTGCTCTATCTGCTGCTAAGTTCTTTCCATTACAGGCAGCTGGGAACTGATCTTAGATATTAGATCCTAGGTCCAACACTGCATGTGCTGAGCTAGAAGACACTTTTACTTTAGTGCCAGGTGCAATATCATTTGTAGTGGCATGTGTGTTCTCATGTTTCTGTTGCTTTGCACCTTGATAGACCCCTGCTTATGTAGAGAAATTGTAGATGTCTGTGCAAAACTCTGCTTAACAGTTTTGTTGCATTCCTCCCTCTCCCTCCCAAATCACTTCTACACCTCAAGATACATATACTACTCTTGGGAGTTTTGCAAAGACCTGTCTGACCCTGATAGGTCAAGTGACAAAATTCTGTGTATGCATAGGATGCAGGAGCTAACCAAGAGAACACCTTGTGCTGCTGAAACATCTCCAGAAGGAGGTTTTCATGGATTCAGCTCTTACACATTAAATTAGTTATTCTTCTGACTCACACGTTGGCCCTTGGAGGAGCCCTTGGAGTCCTGCTGTGATACTGCTGTACAGATATAAATCCATGGCCTGTAGTTGCCTTGATACCACCTTCCTGACTGTCACTTGTGCTGATTTGCTCACTTTCCTCCAATGTGCCTTACCTTTGCTTTTTATTGTTTGTGTTCCCTCCCTCATTCTTAATTCAACCCAGATTCTTTATCGTTCCCTTGCTGCTCTGGCCCAAACCCACCTGCATCTTCCATTTCTCCAGCCCCTCTTGCTTTTAGTAGGAAAGTTATTCATGGCATTGCACTGCCCCAGGCAAGCTCCAGTGCAAAAATACCTAGAGAGCATGGAGGCATGGCTGGGGTTAGCAGGGTAAGCTGGGCCAAATCCAGATATACCTTGTAAGGCTGCTCAACCATGCAGGTAAAGACATATTATATGATGAAAAGGAGAACAGTTGTTGGTCCCCCAGTTCCCTGTATTTATGCTTTGGTTTATGCTCATCTGCAGGGCACTTCTGGGACTTGTCTTGAGAAGAGCTGTCAGCAGGGTGTAAGCTTGAGTACTCACATAGTCACTCCAGTCCCCATCAGAAAGTCACCTGGTCTCTCAGAGCAGGAAGATATATAAGGATACCTGTCCATTTTGTGTTCCTCAGTTACAGTTCAAAATCTAAGCCTGTTTTGATTTTCCTCTCTCTCTCACTCAATATTGGAATAATTTCTCCTGGCATTTAATCCTTTTACTCCTCCACAAATTCAGCAAGTCTAGAGATGGGGAGAAAGAAACGGAGTAAAGGAAAAAGAGCAGCAAGAACGTGTCTGAAAAATTGGACATAAAAAACTGGCCATAAAAACATCTATGGGCACAAGTAACCCACAGAAGAGCATAAACCAAGAGATAAGTGCAAATAAGATTAAAAAGCTTTCCACAGCTATATTTGCCAGCAGATGCTTGTCTGTTTTCCTTGAGAAGCCCAGCAGCATGGAAGTCAGAGAAATGAAGATTAGCAGCTTGCTCTCATCCAGGTTGTGACTGCTGTGTCACTAACTTGGGAGTGGGGGAATGATCCCTTCCCTGCTATCCAAAAACACCCTGAGGTCACCTGAAACCAGCACATTTTTATTAAAAAATCTCCTTAAACATGTTTTCCCCTCCTCTTTGCTAAGCTGCTCTCAGCTTGCTCTGCGTGCCCAGAGGCTCTGAGAGCCACAGCCTGCACAGGTGTTGTGGGGGACAGAGGGCTCTTCTCTCACCCTGGCTTTGGAAAAGATGAGGGAATTGCTGAAGGCGAAGGGTGACACACATCAGGAACCAGAGCTGCCAATGTTAGGCTCACATTTCCTCCTGCTCAGGCTGTGGAAAGAGATGGGTCAGGTTTGAACAGGAGGTTTAGTCTGTGGCTCATAGCCCAAGGTCATATGAGATTTTTGCAAGACAGACAGTGGCATGTTGTATTAGGTTGTTTTTACAGCGATAACCCAATGCCCTCCCCAACCCCCAGCCCCCAGCATCCAGGCATAGGTTTTCAGGGGCACAGAGCAGCATGGCCAGACTCTCCTCTGCCTCATGGCACAGGAGTCCAATGTCATCTTTGTAACTCCACTCTTGATATGTCTGTGACCATGGGCAGCCCCCCATTCCCACCCCTCAACTATTACTGTTTTGGGCAGCACTGTACAAAGATGCCCAGGCTGAAAGTAAGCTTCCAGGTGTTACCAAAGAGCAAATATTAATTCTCAATAGCATTAGTAAACAAGGACATGCACATAGAATCCTCCTCAGCTTTCCTGTAACCCCCATTAGGCACTGGAAGGCTGCCTTAAAGTCTCCCCAGAATCTTATCTTCTCCAGGCTGAACAGCCCCAGCTCCCTCAGCCTGTCCTTGTAGGAGAGGTGCTCCAGCCCCTTAATCATCTCTGTGGCTGTCCTCTGGACTCATTCTTTCACTTCCATGTTCTGATTGTGTTGGGGGCCCCAGAACTAAACACAGGGCTCCAGGTGGCGTCTGAGGAGAGCAGAGCAGAAAGGGAGAATCACCATGCTTGCCCTGCTGCCCACACTGCTTTTGGTGCAGCCCAGGATATGGTTGGCTTTCTGGGCTGTGTGCACATATTGCCAGCTCATGTTGAGCTTCTTGTCCACCAACACCCCCAGGACCTTCTCCTCAGGGCTGCTCTCAATTCCTTCTCTGCCCAGACTGTATTTGTGCTTGGGATTGCCCCAACCCAGATGCAGGACCTTGCAGTTGGGGAAGTTTTGGGTGCCACAGTATAAAAAGGATTGTGGGATACTTTGTCAGGAAGTGTAGTGATAGGACAAGGAATAATGGCTTCAAACTGAAAAAGGGTAGATTTAGATTAGATATAAGGAAAAAAATTCTTTATTGTTATGGTGGTGAGGCACTGGAACAGGTTGAACAAAGGGGTTGTGGATACCACATCCCTGGAAGTGTTCAAGGCCAAGCTTTGAGCAACCTGATCTAGTGGAAGGTGTCCCTGTCCATGGCAGGGGAATTGGAACTAGATGATCTTTAAGGTCCCTTCCAACCCAAACCATTCTATGATTCTGTGATTCTTGTGGGTCCCTTCCAGTTTGGGATATTGTACGATTCTGTGATTCTTGAGACAAAACATAGCCAGGACAGCTGAACCCAACTAACTAAAGGAATAGTCTGTGCCATATGACATCATGGTAATCAATAAAAGCTGTGGGGAAAGAAGGAGGAAAGGGAGTAGGTTCAGAGTGATGTCGTTTGTCTTACCAAGAAAACATTATGTGTGATGAACCCTGCTTTCCTGGAAATGGCTGGATATCTGCTTGTTGATGGGAACTACTGAATGAATTCCACATTTTGCTTTTATTTCACACAAAGCTTTTGCTTTACGTATTAAATTATTTTTATCTCAACCCACAAATGTTCTCAGATTTTACCTTTCTGATTCTCTCTGGGGCAGTGAGTGAGTGAGCAGCTGTATAGGGCTTAGCTGCCCTATGGAGGTTAAACCACAACATTAACAAATCTTGGGTTACTGAAAAAGTTATGGGGAGGAGGGGAAAGCTCCTGCTGATTTGTGGACTGTTTTTGTTCATGCCCAGAAAATGATGGGAAAGCATACATGAAAACTAATGTAAATGTCTAGCTTCATCTTCATTGCCAATTGCCTGTTCGAATAAACAGACATATGTTCTTGAAAATCTTTTCCTTATACATCTGTATTTAACTCTCTCTTTGATAAATTAAGTAGGATATGATTCTCTTTACTAGTTATGAAGGACACTTTCCACATCTAGAATCATTCATTTGATTCAGTGACAGAATATGTTCTGTTTAAACTTTCAAAATAATTACTGCCCATTCTAACTCAATGAAAATGGCACTGAAAAAGCAATTATAGGGGAATTATTCTCTAATAGGGATGTCCATAGAGGCATTTATTCCTGCAATAGTGATGTTCAAAACATGCTGGTGACTTGACTAGTATAAATTATCATCAGTAAAAGCTGCAGGAGACCTAAACAATCTCACATAATTAAAAACAGAAGCCAGGTGTAAAGAGTACTCTAGATCACATTGTAACAGCTTATTTGAATTGCATGGCTGGGACTCATCCACTTCACATTTTGAAAAAAAGTGCCTGTCCATCTTTTTCCTTACATCAGTGATCTGGTCAAAGCAAGGGCATTCAGACCAGGCTCTGAAGCAGACCCTGGAAATGGCTGTGCTTTAGCACCAGCTTGTACTTTATCTCTGTTCCTGCTATTATCTTTGGGGACTGATCTGGTGTCCTCAAGGCAAGAGGCTCTGCAGCCCATCCCCAATGCCCAGATCTACCTGGGAGTCCCCTCTCATCATGATGATGTTTCTTAGATCTCCGAGCAATCTGTTCTGCTTAGCCTCTTCTTCCCTAACTAATAATGTTCCTGTCAGCTTGGATTACAGCACTTTACTTTCTTTGTTTCAGTTTAAAATAATTGCGGTTTCATATTCTGTCAGAAGAGATATATAAAAGGAGGACTTTGCTCAAAGTGCAGATGATGATGGAAAAGGAATGTGTTGCTACAAATTCATGTAGTAATCCTTATTGGATTCTTCAGGACTTAATGAAGGGCAAAAATATAGGGAGAGAGTAAACAAGATGGGGTAACAGAGTTCTCATAGGAGCTACATAATATGGTAAAGATAAGATGAGCATGTGGCTTGAACAGAGATAAACATTTATACTTTGAAACGTAGGACTGATAGTTCTCAGGGTTGGTGACTCCAGTCCTTGTGGAGAAACTGCCTTTGTATAAATGTATCTCACTTTGTCTCAGGTACAGCAGAATTTTCACCCCATCTGCTTCCTCTGCAGAGTGCCTTAATGGTTAGCCTCGGGCTGCTGGCATCCAGCACTCTTTGAGCTGTCAGACAGGTCATTCATGTACTCTGCATGAGCTCCTTTTCTCCTAGTGATGTTAGTAGAGCAGCTGGGGTGGAGAGAAGATGACTGCTGCATCTTCTAATGCTCTTTAATCAAACCTTCTCAACAAAAGGAGTAAGAGTAGAATGCCGTCAGCCAAGTCTGTAGTAGGTGTTGACACAGTGGGTATGCAGACATGGAAATTGCCATGCATCTGGCTGAAAAGGCAGGAAAAAAACATTGGACTTGAGATTTCATGATGCTGACTGTGCTTCTCTGAGAAGAACACTCATGTAGACATCTCTTGAAGACATCTGTCTAAGTCTAAATGCAGATTAGCTGGGCTTATAACCAGGGTGTGTGATCTCAGAGACAGAAATTTGGTGGGTTGAATCACAGTGAAGTGCTGGACAATAGACATCCAGACAGAGAAATCAAACTATAGGTGTTTAGTGTCTGCTTGAAGCTGTGGGCACATGCTGGCTTCACAATAATGTGCTTGTCCTACCCATACAGAAACTATGCTTTTCTTTTTCTTCCAATTTATGTGGGTTTTTTAAGTATTGAGATCTAGATTCCCACAGGATGGTGAAGATGAGAGTGGTCTTGTTCAGAACTGAGTGAACTGTAACTGTAATCTCCTGCCTTTATTCTAGATGAGTTTTAGAAGTAAATGGAGCTATTGTCCAAACAAACTTCTAGAATGGGAACTGCCAGCTCATGGAATCTGAATTATAGGAGCCGTAGGTCTTCAGTTACTGTTACAAAGGAAAGCCAATGTAGGATTTTGGAGTCATTTTGTTCACTGCTGTCTGAAGGTAGGATCACTAGGCTATTCCTGACAGAGGCTTGTCGATATTGCATTTAAAAAATATACAATGATGGAGTTTCGACAGTCATTTAGGCAATTTCTTCCATGGCTTTGCTATTGTTTCTGTTAGGGAAAGAAAGGAAAACACAAACAATCAACCAAACAGAAACACATACACACACACAAAACCCCACCAAAACTCTGAATGCTCAACTGAAGCTGTTTTTATGGAAATTGATTCCTTTGCTTCTTATTGTGTTTGTGACAGAAGAAACATTCTTGTGGTTGGTTGACTGGACTTGGTCCTTCCCACATCACAGAGTTCCTGAATAACTTCTGATGAAGGAACTCTTGCAAGTGCACCTGGGAATGGGCAGCCTTGGGAATATGGTACAGACTGAGGGATGAGATGCTGGAGATCAGCCCTGCAGAAAGGAATCTGGGGGTTTTGGATGACAGCAAGCTGAACATGAGCCAGAAATGTGCCTTGGCAGCCAGGAGGGCCAACTGTATCCTGGAGAGCATCAAGCACAGTATTGCTAGTTGGTTGGAAGTGATTGTCCTGCTCTGCTCTGTGCTGGTGCGACCTCAGCTTGAGTACTGTGTGCAGTTTTGGGTGCCACAGTAAAATAAAGGTATAAAGCTGTTAGAGAATGTTCAAAGGAGGGCAACAAAGATGGTAAAGGATCTAGAGGGGAAGATGTATGAGGAGTGGCTGAAGTCACTTGGATCAGCCTGGAGAAGAGCAGGCTGAGGGGAGACCTCATTGTGGTCTACAACTTCCTCATGAGAGGGAGCGGAGAGGCAGTTTCTGATCTCTGCTCTCTGGTGACCAGCAATAGGACCCAAGATAATGGCCTGAAGCTGCGACAGGGGAGGTTCAGGATGGATTTCAGGAAAAGGTTCTTCACCAAGAGGGTAGTCAGGCACAGGGACAGGCTCCTCAGGGCAGCGTTCACTGAGCATGATGGAGTTCAAGTGTTTGGACAATGCTCTCAGACACATGGTCTGATTTTTGGAGTTGTCCTCTGGGGATCCAGGAGTTGGACTCGATGATCCCGATGAGTCTCTTCCTACTTGGGTATTTTATGATTCTATGAACTTAAGACTAAAGTAACTACGATAAGTGTCAAACTGAGAAATTGAAGAAAAATTTGGGAGAGTTTTGTGTGAACTCCATGGGTGGAGAAGAAAGTCAAATTAAGGAGCATAAAGTAGTGGGCAAATTATACCAACCATGTAAGCAGGTGGAGAACAAAAGTAAGAAAATATCTATGCTGGTGGACACCACGGGCAATATAGACAATGGTGGGCAATATAGACAATTAAGTAGTATTCCCTTAATGTCCTTTTAGATAGGGCTGATTTCCTGCCCTACTTGCTTCTCCTCACTCCCATATCTGCATTATACACATCCAGGAAGACACATGGAGCTGTGCTTGCCATCCTAAATCATGGTTATATCACAACACCATTAGTGTGGGAAGACCTTGCTTGGCTGCTGTTATAGAATCACAGAACCATATAGGTTGGAAAAGACATCTACTATCATCAGGTCCAACCATTAACCTAGCACTGTCAAGCCTACCACTAAACCACGTCCCTGAGCATCACATCTACACATCTTTAGATACCTCAAGGGATGGTGACTCAATCACTCCCCTAGGCAGCCTGTTCCAATGCCTCACAATGCCTTTCAGTGAATAATTTTTTCCTAATATCCAACCTAAACCTCCCCTGGCACAACTTGAGGCCATTTCCTCTTGTCCCTTTACTTGTTGCTTGGGAGAAGAGACTGACCCTCACCTCGCAACAACCTCCTTTGAGGTAGTTGTAAGAGAAGATAAGGTCCTTCATGACTCTCCTTTTCTCTAGGCTAAGTAATGCCAGCTCCCTCAACCACCCATCATAAAACTTGTTCCCTAGACCCTTCACTACCTTCGTTACCCTTCTTTGGACATGCTCCAGCACCTGTAGATTTAGAAAAAGTATTCTTTATTCCAGTATCCTAATCGTTAACTAATGCACATTCTTATAACACCAGGACCAGGTCTGAGCCTGAGGAATTGCCAGAAGCTTCATCTTCAAACTTCATACCACTCCCTGGATACATCTTATTGTCATGCGACGTAACAGGTTTTTCTACTTCAGTGACTCAAGTGACTTCAGTGACTCAGAATATATGAACCCACTTAACTACCAGTCTTGTTGCCCTCACAGTGGAGCTGAGTTGCTTTGGTATGATCTCTTCTTGAAAAATCCATGTCAGATGTGTCTTAATTTAATGTATTAATACTACAAAGCTAGGAGGCACTGCCAAGACAGAAGTAATGGTGATAACCTAGAATATGTCTCTCTGTCCCTGACAATGTGTAATAGAAATCAGATGCAATTCAGGAGTATGGAATAGAAAGATGTGCATTTATGAACTTTTCACAGCACCTTCTGCTGAAAATTTGTAGTTTGTCTCCAGGAAACATCAGGGAGAAGAAAGGTTTATGAGTAGAGTCACCCACTGAGCAAATCTGAAACCTCATATAATGCAGCTATGAAAACCAGAAGTGAAATGTTCAGAGGGTAGGAAGAGAGTGGGGAGACTGCACAAACCTAGAAGCTTTGCTGTAATCAGGTTGCTCCAGAGTGGTAGTAGCTAGCGGTCAATGTTTGCCACCCATAATAGTGGGATCGAGGATGTTAATTTCTGGTTAACAGATGGCTCTTGGATACAAGGAGAGGACTATGGCTTTGGAAGAAGATTGGTAAGCTTGTCAGAAATTGCATAGATGGACGTTAATATTTTTGGCTTAATAGTATGGCTGACCCTCTGAGCTGTAATTGCTCTTGCATCTTGACCTTGAATAGAACCTGGACAGAACACATTTTCAGTATTGCTCATCCAGTTGCTTTCTCCTGTAGAAATTATTTCACTTAAGGGAATTTATCTTTGTTCTAGCCTCTAGGAAGCTTTTGCACTGTGGCAAAAACATCCTACATGGACATGACAGCAATGGAACTATCCATCTCTCTTCTCAGCTCCTTCATCTCTTGATTTTTCTTTCTGATTTCTTCTTCCACAGTTAGGTTGCCAGTCCCTAAGCATAGATGTCAGGCACTGGGTAAACAGTGAAGTTGTCTCCAGATTTACACCTGGAATTTCTGAGGTTGTGTGTTAGTGTCTGGGTGGAGGTCAGGGGCTGTGAAGTTTAGTTAGGACTGTTGTCCCTATTAGTGCAAGAGCTGGTTCCCTGTGGTACAAATGGGGATCACAGGAAGGAAAGGATCTATGGAAGCTCTGAAGGGGCTATGTGAAGGACAAGCTCTTTCATCCCTCCCCCATTCCTTATTACACTAGATACCTAAGAATAGCCAAATTGAGTCAGGGGAGCAGGAACAGGTAGGGCAGGTCTGCTGTGCATGTGGCTTTTTCATGTGCCTGCATCCAGGAGAATGAGAGGTATTGCATGCCCCTCCATCGTAAGCTGCTGCTAATGATTCCTTCTGCCCGGAGGACACGGTCGGGATTGATGGAGGGTCAACCATTAGACGTACATTTCCCAACGCCCGGCATAGCACATGGGGTCAGGGAGCTAATCATCACTCCTATCTTGCCTGCCTGGCTGCGGTGTCCAGCCTAGGGCAATTGGAGGTGCATTAAAGATTAAACAAGAGGTGGGGGGTCTAGTGACTGTGTTGGAGTAATTCCAGGGTGGGTGGGCAGTGGTTGGCCCAAGCAAGTGGATTTCTGCTGCAGCGGCCCCTACCTTAGATCTTTCAGCCGAACAAACTGGCGGCATCTCTGTTGAGACAAAGAATGCCTCTAGCTAAAATTCCATTATCTGACCTCAGAAGGGCTCCAGCTGTTTTTGCCACCAACACAGCAGCTGGGAGAAGAGTTTTAAAGTGGTTGGCCAAGCTGAAACAGAAGCCCACTTCTTAAGAAGGCTGGGCACAGAGCCTTCCTCTTCCCACCTCACCATTTTCAGCAAAAGTGTGAACACAGTGAGTGTGGCCCGAGTGTTGACTCAGCTGAATTTCTGTCACTTACCAACACCAAGTCATGTAGATTTACTGCAGGACCTGTACCTCTCTTCTAAGGTGGGAGGACTAAATGTTCACCTTGCTTGACATATTCATTCCTAATGCCTTCAATCTCTAAAATCAGCACATTGCAACTCCTGACCCTGAAGTAAAAACATTTTCATGGGAATAGGAAAATATTTTCCATTTGAGGTGTGGTTCATGACAGAGGACCTTATCCCATGGCTCTGAATACACTGGTGTCAGTTTTGGAGATAACTTAAGTGTCCTTTGCAGGGCTAATCAGTGTGTTTCATGTTAGTGTCATGTATTTCATGAGGCCATGGGAGTACATTCATATGTATGCCTGGGTTTCTATGAGTTGTCACCAGTAGCTGTGCTTTTAGAGGCTGACTGCAAAGGTTGGCACTCTAGGGAAATAGGAAAATGGCATGCCTTACCCTTAGCTACATAGTCTGGAGCTGTATGGGCTGTGGTGGCTGACAGCCATCATGCAGACCCTGCCCTTTGGTTTCCCAGAGCCTTAGCTTTTCTTTGAGCCTCAAATTCACTGCCATCATTGTGTAATTAGCAAAAGAAGATCTGGGGAAGAGATTAATCCAGAATAATGCGCTGAGTGATTAAAACAGCCATGAAGAAAATACAGGACTCCTCATTCCTTCTGAATGAGAAGGCTTCAGTTCCTTCTGAATTGAAGACTTCCCACTTCAGGGATACTCAGTTTTAAGGCTTGTCATTTAGTCAAACATCTTTCTTAAGGAGTCCTGGCAAAGCAGGGGCTCTTTGCCAGAGCTTCTTCGACTAGCATTTCATTGTCCCTACCTAAGCCAGTTACTTTGTGCTCCCTTTATTGTTAATGGAAGGACTGGACCCTCGAATGATAAATGGCCTCTACAAAGAGCCAAATGAATAGCCCCAGGCATTTTTTTCTTCTCTGAGTATGAACAGAGCCAAAGGCCACTGACTTACACTTGACATCTCATTTTCCAGCTCCAGAACTAAGATGAATGCCAGCCGCCTGGTCTCAGGCTCTGGACACTCACCTGCATATCTCTTCCTCCTGTTGCTGATTGAGGGTAGCATTTGTAACTGCATTAGGTAACATGAATTGAAGCAATTTTCACCTGTGATGATCATGTAGGATTTCTTCTGATCTTGGGACTTCATCCTTTTCAGCTAGATTGTGCTGTAAGGTTTCCCCTCAGCAGCCTCCATCCAGGTTTGCCATTGCTAGAAAAACAATTCAGAACATGGGCTGCAGTTGCTATTATTATGAACTGAGCATTATGTTTTTTTTGTTTTGTTTTGTTTTTTTTTTTTTTTTTTTTTTTGTGTGTGTGTGTGTGTGTGTGTGTGTGTATGTGATACAAGGGAAGTGTTATTCATTTACTGGTATTATCCTTTTATCAAGTCAGTTTCCTATTGCATTTCACCCTTCATTGCACTGGCGGTTCATTCTTTTAACAAAGCTGTTTCTATTCTTGAAAATATATTCAAGAGGTTTTGCCATTTTACTATGAAATACAGAATGTTTCATTTTCTTTTCAAAAATATGTTCCAAACACTCTTAAATTCTGGAGACCTTGGAACAACAATGAGCAAACATATCTTGATATTAAAAGATAATAAATGAGGCCTCACTAGTACTTTCCCTAAATTTTCTTTGAAATGAATCTGTACTCATTTCTATATTTTTAAGCACTTTTTACTTGTCAGATTTTTGTTTTCTGTTTCTTATTTTAGCTTTTCTTTCAAAGTCCTGACTTGTGCTGGAAATCTGCTCCTGGGTCCTTTTTTAAACTTCTGACTAGACTCAAGAGAGGAATTCTGGTAGTGCTGAGCAAACTGTGCAATTCGAGGTGTTGAATCACGTGCAATTCCAAATACAGAGTATGTGAAGACTGTGTTGCTTACAAAGTAGGATAGTGTGAGGTAATTTATTAGGCAAAAGGCAATGCTAGAGCAAAGAAATAAAAATCCTGTCTCTCTTTTGGGAATGAGGATAATAGGCAGATCATGGGGACAGTGCTGAATCCATGAATTAAGTCAGGACAGGAATCAGTGAGTGGAGTTGAAAGCCAAGGGTCAAACCATAAAATGTATTGCAGCTTTCCAATAGCTTATTGAGAATAGCAGCAGGTGTTTGCTGATTAAGCATGGAGACAAAGTTGCAGGAACGGTGAATTTGTCCCAGTATAGGTGAGCCCACAGTACCTCCACTGGTTCTGCTTGCTCTGCTCCGAGTGGGCTTCTCTGCAACACAGGTGAAGAAATTTCTTCATCACAGATGTTTCCTGGATATTTCATAGGGTCTTTAAAAACTGCTTTTGAGATTCTTAGCCCTTATGTCCCTCTCAAGTACAGATTCTAATTTGTATCAGAATTTTTTTAAGGTCAGTCAAAAATTTATTCCAGGGCCTGATCTGTCAGTGGTCTGGGTGTGTGGACAAAAGCTTATCATGTGAGCTTCTAACAAGACACCGTAAGTTAGGTATATCTTCATGGAGTAACAAGATGGGATGAGCTTTTTCTTTAAGCTAAGATTTTATGATTATAGACCAACAAGGTGGAGAGCACTGTGCTGGAGATTGTGTGGGTGGATTTTAGTTCTGGCTGCTAAGCCATAACTGGTAAATGCATCCTGTGGATCTTTATCTATGTGTATTTTACAGTTCTTCTTGACCCATGTCTTAAATTCCCCCCAACTCCCCACCTCCCTGGCCTCTTAAAACATTGTACCAGATAAGCAAAAAAAAAAAAAAGAAAAGAAAAGAAAAGGTGGCTGTAGGAACTTTTGAACCCACAGGTGAATATTATATTTGAAATAAAAATGTGGTTTGTGGTTTGCTACTCAAAATCCAGAGTTATAAGAAAACTTAGCTAGTATTACTTAGCTGAGAATTTAATGTGATATTCTTCTAAAATCAATTAACCTAATCTAATAGTTTTCTCTGAGATGAAATACAGTGAAATTTTGTCCCAGGGACTGGACATATGCTGCATGTATACTTGTCAGTATGAGTCTTGTGAGTAGCAAAGCAGACAAAAGAACATAAGAGTTACCCTGGATCAAAGGTCCATCTCTGGAGTGATTGAAACTTCTTAAATAAAGAGAAAAAACTGATCCCTTTAGTCAGAAGATCAGGCATGGATATCTAGGATGAAATTGCCAATGGAAGTTGATGTTAAGAACTAAATTAAATATTTTCTGTGGTTACCGTGGCTATGGAGAGGGGCAAAGTGGAGATGCGGTAAGTATGTAATAAGTTGAGCAACTACCATGCTGCAGTTTTAGATGAAGAGCAAGCAGTATGACAGTCCTGGGTCAGTGGAAGTTGCAAGTCAACCAGAAAGGCTTTTCATGAGAGGAAAGTACTTAATCAGGGGAGAGCAATGATACAATCTAAATCTTCCCAACAGTTATGTCTCCTTTGGCTCATTAATACACAGCAAATTTTGGCCAACTGCAACAGAATGTGGCAAATTTTTCCACTGAGGTGAAAAGCCACCAAAACCTTTTCAGTGTTTCCACCCATGGCTGAAGGTTATGGACTTGGTTATTAGCAATTATTTGTGCTTTCAGGAAAAAACCTCTGGTTTACTACGTTTGATGGCTGGCTGATAAACCAAAGTGAAGTTGATACAGGCACAGACTAGGGATGAGTGGACCTGGCCTAGACCTGGACTTGTAAACTGAAAATGCCTTATGGATATTTGGTGCTCTGTGAAGACACTAGACTCTTTCTTTCTTGCATTGCCTGAGTAATCTAATTTGGCAAACAATTCAGTGGTATTTCTAACCATTCTCTGTTCTTCAAAGTGGCTCAAGGTTTATTTATTGCAAATAATAATCTTAAATAAAGTTTCATAATTCACAGCCAGGTACAAATTTCTATCCTTTACTAGAATGAAGAATATTAGATCCCGAGCTGATATATATGTTTATAAAACCACTTGTTCAGACATTTCCCCAGGTATTCCACAAAGTCTTGGTTAAACAGGGTTTAAATCAACCCTAAGGAAATCAAGGCATTGGAATGAAATTTCATGGGATACTAGTTTGGTTCTGGAGGTGGTAGCTGGCAGAGTAGCTTCTCATCACAAACTTAAACTACATTGAGGTACTTTAAGCCCCATGTGGGGGCTTATGATATGTCAACAGGAAATTGGATGTCAGAGCAATCAGCAAGTTGTCACTGTGTTGACTCAAAGAGGACCATATCCACTCCTACGGTGTGAAAGCGTTTTGCATCATATCATAATGTATATCATATCATATGATGTTTTACATTATATACCTAGACATTTTTGGTTCATAACACTGGGACTGCTAGTACTTCTACTTGGGTACGTCAGGAGGGACAGGTTCCTGTAATGAGGGATAGGTGGATCTCTGCTGATATATGGATAGCCCTTTTCTGTGTTGGTCCTTTCTCGAATCCAGATTCACTGCATTTATGGAGGTTCCAGAGTCCCAGGTACCACCTGCTATGCAAGTGCCCTGGTGCTTCATTGTCTGGGCTTTGTTCTCTACTCATCCTGTTCTTGTCCACATTCCTTAGAGTTTTCTACTGATCACTGCCAGGGAAACAGCACTGGGCCAAATTGCCTTGATTCATATTTGACAGTCCTGTGTCCTCATATCTAAACCAGTAAGCAGTGTGTATAGGGAGAACCTTCATTGTTCATTTCTTGGATATGTTTAGGTATATTATGCAGGCTTGATTTCATTCTGGGAAGAAATAGTCAGCTATCTTGCTGCTTAGACTTGTGATGAGAATGTTTTTCAAAACATATCATTTGTGTTGTTCTTCCACAACCAAAAACGTTGACCAGATAAAATATCCCACTTTGTCTAAATGAGTGAATAGCTAGTTGGCAAGACAGGAGAATAGCCTTCCTATAGAACTGTATAAAAAAAATAAGAGCTAAATTAAAGTAGGATCTTAGACAGGAAGACAAATTGGAGATCCCACATCTACATTTCAAATACTTTGTTGTCCCAAGGCAAGCCAAACAAAATGATTTTTGCATATTCACTGACACTGGAATAGTATCCAAAGACATCAACCAAATTGAAGAGGAAAAGTGAGAGAAGAGAGTTGAAATTAACATACAATCTATTTCCTCAGATTGAAAAATGAATTGAAGGGAGTAGGAGGGGAAGTTCTTATAGCGTCCTTTGATGCTTGCTTTTTCCTGAAAGAGTACATGGGGAAACTATGATTTAAAGCTGCAGTTCAGTGATAAGGTAAATCTAACTTGAGGGCTTTTAGTACTGCTGTAGAAATGCCATAGCCTCATGATTCAAAGCATTCATTCAGAACAAACTTTCTGTGCCAGTTCAGATCTGTTCAAATAGGGCTGATGGCTTAACTTTGTGCCAGCATGTTTTATGTCATATATGCCATCAGCATACGAACAGGAGCAGCATGTTGGTGGACCTTCCTCAGCTTGTCTGTAGGCCTTTTCATCAGTCCCATCTTGCTATCTTCCAGCTCATATAATCTTCAAGTCACTGCCCCACATCTCACCACAACCTCCATGGATAGCTTAGAGCCTTATATGTTTCTTTCATTTTGGACATTGAGCATCTTTGGTCCTGACATTGCCATGGACATTCCCATGAACTTTGCCCCTGCATCGTATTTTACTGTCATAATTCTGTTGACCTTCTGAAACTACAGTTTATTATACTCTCCAAGCCAGATTCACACTCCAAGCCATGGAGCTCCATGGCATGCAGTATATCCTTCTTTTATCTCCTGCAGACATAATTCTGTTCATTGCAGTTCTGACTACATCCAGGAAATTTTGTGTGGGATGGCTGCTGTGCTGCAGGACTGGAGAAGTGTGAGACCAAGGTCAAAGCCCTAGAAAAAGCTTATTGGGAGGCCGAGGATGCTGCAAAATAAGGATGTAACGGGAATATGTGACAGGGCAGAGATTGAGTTTGGAGTATGTGGGGGAAACCTTGCGAGAGTGTTAAGGTAAGTCCTCCACCACAAAAGAGTGGCAACAAAAAGAAGAAGTTCCACAGGAAAAAACTCTCCAATAAACTGAACTAGAGGAATTACAATAGTACTGGTGGGAAGGGATGCTTGAAAGTCTCCAAAGAAACCTCCCTTGAAGCAGGATGATCTCCAGCACTAGATCAGGAAAAACGGCTTTATACAACTGCACCCTGTGCACACTGAAGGATAAAGACTCTTGACATCTGGCCAAAGGCTGCATCACCCTCTTGCGGTCAGAGTGTTTTCTAATGCCTGACCCAACCTACAGTTTGTTGACCCTTGCTATATTTTCTGGCACCACTGAGAAAAGTTTGGCTCTGTCATCCTTGAAGCTGCCCCTCAAAAAACTTACAAGCTGGTGTTAGACACTTCTCAGTCTACTTTCCACCAAGAGAAGAACTGAAGCCTTTTCTCCACTTCTCTGCTGTATCAGTCCTGCTCCCTCTACCTCTCCTGACAGATCACATGCCCCAGCCTTGATTATCTTTGTTGCCTTCACTGGTATTTCTCCAGCTTCTGTACAACCTTTTTGAAATGGAGGCTCAAAACTAGATGAAGAGTTCCAGGTACAGCTTTCCCAGCACTTAGTAGAGTGAATGTAACTTCCCTCTACTTTCTGACCATGCTCTGTCACATGTAGTCCTGCAAGCAGTTTGTCTTGTTTGCAGAGAGAGTGACTGCTCAGTCACATTCACCTTGGCATCCATTGCCACCCTTGGTCTTTGGCAGCAGGATTGTTGCTTG
This sequence comes from Nettapus auritus, assembly GCA_011076525.1. Lineage (NCBI taxonomy): Eukaryota > Metazoa > Chordata > Aves > Anseriformes > Anatidae > Nettapus > Nettapus auritus. Next base: position 161,195 of record CM021791.1, on the reverse strand, counting down.
GCCAGTTTTCTCCCAGTCCGTAGCAATGCAGGGCATAATCATGACATCTGATATAGAATGGGTGAGGAGAAGGCTGAGGGTGACAGTATAACAGTGGGTGGCTCTTCCTCAATTTCCCTCATCAGACTTTGTTTGTCCCTCTGCACTGAGATTCAGCCATTCAGCCTGTCAGAATATCATGTTCCTCCTCCACTCTCACCTGGATTGGACTCATGAAGCAAAGTCAAGCAATAGGAAGCTCCATACGTTCATTAAAGTGACTCCGGTAGAGTGACCCTTCAAGCATTCTTTTCTCCCCTCCAGTCCACTCTTGCATATCACTTGCTTTGGTTCTAGCACTTCAATGCCAGCAAATATTTAAATTCTCATGTGAGCTGAGATTATTTCTGTGGCTGGAATTTTAAAAGTCACAAGGACTGGGTTGGCAGAGCCTGCAGGGCTGATCCAGGGGCCCACAAGGGAAAATACCACCTGCCAATAAGAAATGTAGCAAAATCGCAAGTTTATTGTTTCTGTCCAACCATGCAAAATGTCAGGTTATATCAAGCATCCCTCAGGGAATCTCTGTAAATCAATCATGATGATTTTCCTTCTCAGTTCTCAAAGCAGAGACACCCAACAAAAGCTTCTGTCGTTACTGGTAGTTTCAGCTCACCTCCCTGACCCTAATCCTACCTCTTCTGCTAAATGTTCTGTTTATTCCCACTGTTATGTGCAGACAAACACTACCGGGTTATGAAAAGTAAGAACAACCTTAAATCTGATACTGAATGCTGTCCATCAGATGATCATTCACACTGAACAGTCATACAGAGCATCTGAGGTGGTATTTAAGGAAGTCCAAGGCAGTGGGGCAACTGGTGGGCAGGATGACTGACATTAAAAGAAGCGTAATGGGTCCTTGATCTAGGTGGGGTTAACAACAGTTGCTACTGGTGTGACACCCAATTTGTAAGGCCCAGTGAAAAACTCATGTTGCTTGATCTTGACAGTAAGCACTTCAAGATATTTATTAAGCTGCAATATTCTTGATTTGATTTGCAGTTCGGTGGCATTTCAGAATACCTGCAAAGTCTCCAAGCTTCCCGGGAAAACAGACAATAGGCAACAGGCTCATGAAACCACATACTCATACTTTAACCACGGAGACAACGAAAAGCTAGTATTTGTGTCAGAGGGTCACCCAGTCAGTCATTTTTGGTTGCTGATTCAGAAGGATATATGGGATATAACCCTGTTTCAGGTCTGGGGTGAGCATTTGGGGACCTTGGACTTCAGCACTATGGGACAAGTGAGCTTAAGGAGTAGAAATTATGTTTCCTGCACTTCCCTTCATGTACATCTCTGTGAATTTCTTCATTTGGAGGTTGCAAATATTTTGAAGAATCACTTGTGTTTAAATTGTGATCCTCTGAAACCATTCTCTAGTTCCAAAAATAGCAGGTGTTACAATGCCTACAACAGAATCCATGCCTGAATTGGCCCACAGCTTGGAGTGTTTACTGTTTCTTATTCACTTTGACCAGGTTTCATCCATGATACAATGTCATGGAACATGATGCGTTCTTTCTTATTCACTTGTTGCTCATTTGACTCCTTTCTTTAAAATATTTTTTTCCTGAAATTCTCAGTAGAAGACATTGGACAAAAAGTCACGGAGAATGCTGTTCTATAAGTCCTCAAAGCAGGGATTATAAATGCATTGCTCTGTGGACAGTAAGAATTAGGACTGGCATTGGCAGTAAGAAATAGAACTCATTTTGTATTAATGGCTTTGCCCTTGGCTATTAGAATGATTTGGGGCAAGTCAAAAGTCTCTTGAAAGTGTTTAGATTATTAAAAAGGGAAAAACTGAAATGCCTGACATAGAAGACTTGCAAAGAGGGCACAGAGGTATGGCTACTGTGAGCAATATTTAGTTGGGAGCTCCAGGAGCTTTCAGTCTGACAGAAACTGCTTGCAGAAATTTCTGCAGTGAAAATTTTAAGGCAATCAGCACATGTGTCTATGCTGAACTTCAAGTCCTCAAGTGCCAGATTCCTGGGGGAGTATGAGCCCTGGTATATCTTTAGAACATGGAAAGCAAACTGCCACCTTTCATGCTTCCTCAAAAGGCCAAGCCAGGACCTAAGCCCCAGACATTTGATTGCTTTCTAAAATTTGCCAGGAGCAGATGGAGATATTCACAGTGACCAGGGCTGACACAGGTTTATTTCCTTTGAAAAATCAGATTTATTTTTATTTTTATTTTTGTAGGCATCCAAGGACATCTCTGGCTCAGCATCGTGCTTTGGACTACTTTGATGACTATACAGAACAAGTGCACTCCAAAACCAGGTGTAACCCCCATTGGTATCTGCTCAGTTACCACATGAGAGGCAGAAGAGCTCGCTGGAGGTTAAGCAGCAAGGCTTGACAGTTATTGTCCACTAAAGTGAGCAGCCGAGCCTAATGCGTGGTCATTCATTACAGACTTTCTGAATGGTCAGCTGCAGTATTAGAGCTGGTCAAAGGTTTCTCCAAACATTTACCATCCATTAAAAGCTAACCTTTCTGTGTGTATATTTGAGCTTTGAATTCTTGAATAGCTGCGGGCTATGCATAAGACTCAGTGCTTCTCTGGGGGTCTATTACACTGTCAAACACAGCTCAGCCTTCCTAAACACCCCAGCAGCATTCCTGAAGTGGACTCACCCTCCCCGCCTCCCATCACTCCTCCAGGAGGCTGAAAGCTGTGAACAGCTTGCTGGCAGCTGGACATTCCTTATGGGCACTGTCAAGTTTGCTGGTCTTCTCCTTCCAAAAATAAACAGCAAAATGTATTTGAGATCAGAGCTTAGTAGGAAATTGTTTTCTTTCCTTCCTAGGGAATTTTTTCAAGATTTGGATTTTTTTTTTTTTTTTCCCCCATCGTATATTGTGATCAAAGCTAAAATTGTGGATTGTCAGGGTGAGCTGACAGCCTACTTTTTCAATGGGTTCAATCACATTTGTCATTCTGGGGTTTTGGGAGCATTTTAAATGGAATAAAGACAACAACTGTTTTTCAAAACCTGGAGACATGCTGTTTTTGGAACAGTGACTTTTACCAAATGTTTTGATCTCCAAGCTCTGAGATGACACATGGCTTCTGATGCCATGTGCCAAAGCCAGGCAGTTTCCCTACTTTTCTCCAAGTCCGAAGTTTGTTATGAAAAAGCCAGTAGCCTCAGGTTTGCCTCCCCTTTCCCCTGCACTCTGCTTTGCATTGTTTTTTAAATCCTCTGTCAAAAGTCATGCTGTCCACTTTTGCTTTACAAATGGGATTTCTCGTGTCTTTCCCTTCCTTCCACTTCTTTCCCACTCCCTAGTTCTTCCTCATTTAATCATCTCTTTCCTATCTTAAGATTTTAAAGATGTTCCTGGCAAACAGCTAGTGTGCCTTACTGTGCAGGCAGCATTAAATCACTTGGTATTTCTTGGTGTCTGGTTTGGAGCTAGCTTGTATTTGGTGATTTTGGCTGGGAGTGTTGGCATAATGAGGCAGCATTTGCCTGAAAATAAAGCATAATATATCTTTAGGAGTACTTAAGAGCTGAGAGTTGTGAGCAGCCCTGAGGAGAAGGACCTGGAGCTGTAGGCTGATAAGAAATTCTAACATGAGCCAGCAACATGCACTTGCAGCCCAGAAAGCCAACCATAACCTGGGCTGCACCAAAAGCAGCATGGGCAGCAGAGCGAGGGAGGGGATTGTGCCCCTCTGCTCTGCTCTCATGAGACCCCACCTGGAGCCCTGCATTCAGCTCTGGGGGCACCAGCAACAGCAGGATATGGAGCTGTTGGAGCAGGTCTGGAGGAAGCCATAAGGATGCTCAGAGGCTGGGGCAGCTCTGCTGTGGGGCCAGGCTGAGGGATTTGGTGTTGTTCAACCTGAAGAAGGGAAGACTCCAGGGAGAGTTTATGGCGGCCTTCCTGTACCTAAAAGGGTCTACAGGAAAGCTGGGGATGGACAACTTCTCTGGGAGTGTGGTGACAGGATAAGGGGGAATGCTTTAAAATGAAAGAGGGGAGATTTAGTTTACATATTTGGAAGAAATTCTTTCCTATAAGGATGGTGAGGCCCTGGCCCAGGCTGCCCAGAGGTGGTGTGGATGCCCCATTCTTGAAGGTGTCCAAGGCCAGGCTGGATGGGGTTAGGGGCAGCCTGTGCTGGTGGTGGGGGTCCCTGCCCATGGCAGGTGATGGCACTCGATGATCTTTAAGCCCCCTTCCACCTCAAACCATTCTGTGATTCTATAATTCTACATGTAAGAAAAGGGATTGTTTCATAGCAAAACTACCTTGGCAGGGACTAGGGTACTGTGAATTCACACACTATGCAGTGATTTTCTCATCTTGATTTCTCAGACCTTTGAAGCGAATGGTTTGAGGTGTCAATCTTTGAACTAATTCATTCTTTTCTGGCTTTCAAAACCTTTGGAGTTAAAATAAAGTATTTGCATAGGTACAAAAATAATGTATTTGAGCTTCAAAGATGCTGGACTGTTCATCACACTGCTGTTATTGGTTTTACCCTCACAAGAGGAGAAGATATATGTGCATACCAAATTCTTCATACATCTTTAATGTTAATATTGCTCTGGCTGAAGTGAGCCATAACAAATTTAAAAGAGGAAGAACATTTTTGCACCTTGGAAAATGACAAGTGAAAGGAACAGAAAGCTTTACACTTTGAGGAAGGTTCTTCCAGAGAACTAGCACCTCAGTGAATAAAGGAGGCATTAATAGACAGGGGTCCAATGCCCAGAACTAGCATCTATTCAAAGTCTGGCCAGAAGAGATCAGCAGAGTTCAACTGCTGGGACAAACAAGGCAGCCACAGCATTAAAACAGACTCACAAAATAAGTAAAAAGTATCCCAGAATGTTCTCATCAAAGCCTAATTATCTGCTGACTTCTTAGACATGCGAGAATTTTCCTTGTCTATTTAATTTCATGCTTATCATCAAACTAGTCATTAAATGGCTGAGTATTAGGGGAAAAATTCAAGGCTTTCTGGTCTGTCTTGTTTAATCCTTCAGCCCCTCCCTTCCCTCCTCCCCGTTCCACTTTCTCTCCGCAATAGTCAGGCAAGGGAAAGGAGGCAGGGTGTCATGCTGGGCAGTGTGGCACAGTCACACTGCAGTGTGGTCTGAAAGGGGCAGGATGTGAGGTTGCATAATGTCAGATAAAGGCTAGGATGGACAACACTCCAGTGCCATGCCAGACCTCAGTAGTGCAGCTCTGACTGCTTGCAGTATGTCCTACGATATACAGCAGAATTGCAAAGACCTCCAAGAATGGGCTGAAACCGGGAGTTCTGACCATCATAATCAAAATTAATGGTCTGGGAGTCAGGTAAATTGTTAAAAACATAACCAAAATGATTAAAGAGCAAATGATACTGTGCTTTCTTGTCTCATAACGTATTTTGGGGGGATATTCATGAAACTGGAAAATAAAATCCACTGAAAGACTTATGTATGTAGGACTAATCAAGGATATAGAACTACTGCTTTGGGATATTTTTGAAACCAGGAACTTAGAAATATTTACGCAGAGATTGGCTATTTAAACTGATGAGAAAACTATCTCACTGTAATGAATTACTACTTCAGGCCTCGGCTGCTCTTCAGCTGGAGTGTATGGAGGTAACAGGAAAAGTATACAGCCTGTAAGAGGTACTTGCATCTTTGTCTGAAAAACTTTGTTCTGGTTGTTATAGGATTTTGGACTAGGTAGACCTGGATTCATAATTCCTAGGTTCACAAATACTTGTGGCAAAATCCCATCTATTTCTCCAATGTGATGCATTCCCTTCAGAGGGGACATCACAGCAAGACTACACAGAAAGGCAGTCCTATCAACAGGCTACTTAAGTATTTTGCCGTAATGCCAGATACTTCTGCTTTCTGCAGTTTTGTTTCTAATGTCCAGGAGGGACCATTTCTCCAGTAGCAGTCTCCAAGCCTTAAACTTTTGACCTGAGCTAATTACTGAATCCACTTTATAGAAGTAATGAGGTTCTGAGCCTCTGCAATGCCTTGGAGGCTCTGGAGAGTCTGAGCCAAAACCTGAGCTCCCTAATCAGTTCTAACTCTGTTTTTCATTCATTTACTGAGTGCCCTGAGGCACTGCTACACCTTGAGCTCTCTGGGAGGAGCTGCAGCGTGGCTCCTGCCCAGTCTGCAAGTGGGCCAAGTATCCCAGTTCAGGGCTGCAGGTCCAGCTGGCACCTTAGTAATGAGAGCAGGAGATAACAGTGAGGTTCAGTGGCCAGAGCAGCAGGGACAAGAGGGCTGTGCTCTAGACTTCCCTCAGGTTTCTTATTAGACAACTTGAGTCTCATTCTTTTGCCTCAAACTCTCCCACAAAGAAACTGATAGCACTTTGATATCTGTGGGTGGTGTAATGACGAAAGAAGGCAAACTGCTGCTGTACAGAACCCTATGTTGACACTGGCAGCAAGAACACAGAGGTGAATGGGCTCTCACACTGCAGAAATGTGTTCCTGTGCTCTGGTCAACTTGCACAGTCACCATCTACTTCCTTTTGATGAGCATTTCCCACCCAGTGTGGACAGGACTTAACCAGACCTCCAGAGCAGAGCCCATCCTGTCCTGCACAGAGAACACCCAGCTGACAGTTTCTTGCCAGCAGCTGGAAACCTGTACTGAAACCCTCAGTCACTGATCCCTGGCTGCTCACAGAGCTCATGGTCCTGGCTTCCCCTCTCAAAGGCTTTCTCTTGCCTTGTGTTTGCCCTATTTGTTCTCCTCTTACATGCAGTGGCACCCACAGGGCTGAAACCTCCTTGCTGAGAAGAAGGAGAATTTGAGTGTCAGCCACGTAAGGATGCTGCTGACCAAGTTCTAGCCCAGCAATTAACTGCAGCAAGCAACTTCCCACTCTGGGACAGTGTCTAGATAAGAGCATCCCCACTTCCTAAGAAGTGTTTTGAGGAAAGAAATAGTCTGTGGTTCTGCAGAGCTGCCCTGGCCATGGGCAGCATGACCAGGGAAGTGAAGCCCTCTGGTTAGTTTCATGAGACATTAGTTTACCAGAGTCTACTGGGATTATATATTCCTCCCAACATGAACAATCCAAAATCATTTGAAGACTGTAATGAATCTTGGTGCTTTTGTCACAGTATATGCCACCCAGCTGCTGCACCTAGTTATACCATGATTCTGGGATCACCCCAGCAGTGTTGGAAAACTTGAAGGAGCAGTAAGTTAAATCCATTTTATTTAAACAGCGGAGACTGGTAGATGTAATTTTGCAGACCTCACTTGTTGTTAAATAAACCTGTCTTGTACTGTGGCAAATATAATCCTATTGCCATTGTAATCAGTGACTGGAGCAGGCAAGTGCAACTGAACCTGGAAGAAGACTGAACAGTAACATAAGAGATTACAAGCCAGCCAAGGAGGTAGACTGGAGGTAGAATTTTTTGCAATTAGATGAGCTAGTCTGGTCAGAAAAGGAAGATAAGCTTTAGGAAAAACAAGGCCTTCTTTGAATTTGAAATAGAAGTAGCAAACTGACAGATAGCTCAGGATAGTGAACAGAGCAGTACAACAAGGCCAAGCTAATCACTGGAGATAAGATCTCCAACACAGTGATGCAATAGGCAGTCTAACAGCTCTTGCTGTGGCACCTTCCCTCTCCCTGTAGATATCCTGGCAAGCAGGTAAATGCCTCCGCACCAGTGAGGTTACCTCACTTCCAAGGAGACATCTGCAGCTGCCTGCATCAGTGCCTGGTCCACTCCTGCTGTCAAGGAGGCTGAACCAAACTGTTGCAAACAATACTTCTCAGCCTTTGAGGTGTGCCTCGCTTCAAGAATATAAAAGCCAATGCAATACAGCCTGCTTTTCTTCCCTTTTCAGAAATATGTGAGAACTTTTCGTCTCCAAAGAGAGATTTATATAGTATATGTTAACCAAAATCATCTTTTGAGAAGATGGCAAAATTAAACCCCCAAAGAAGAAAGTCTGCAGCTGCACCAGGAAAGTCAGCTTTAGGACCAGATTTTCTATAGAGCCCAATACATTGGATGATGAGTGTGGGCTTCATTGAAAGAAAACCTCCTGAAGCAACAGACCACTGTTTGTTTGGCATTCAGACCTACAGTCTGTTTGAATGCCATTCCTAAATGCCACATTTGGTGTAGCAGTCTACATTTTTTGGACTACATAAAAGGAACACCTGGGAGCTTACTGAGTGCCCCTAGAGCATTAGTCTTACTGGGGCACTGGAAAATGGCCTGAAAAACACCACACTGTTGCACCTTACATTCTATCTGAGCAACACCCAGTCAGGCTGGCTACAATGGACTCTTTGGAATAGAAGTTACTGAACTGAAAATTGTGTCAGCCCTCACACTTTCTTCTGGCCTTTGTTAATAGCAAAAGTCTTGGTAACGTTTTGCCCAGACTACTGGAAGTTTTAGGAAAACTCCTCTATTACATTACTTAGAGAACTTTCCTCACGCTCCCCTCACCCTTACAGACAACCCGGCTGTCCCTCTTGGGAGGACTCCAGCCTGGCTGGTAGAAGAATACAACTATCCCACGGATGCATGCAGCTCCTGGGGCCTCTCTGTGTCAAGCTGTTTTAACAACAAACATGTCACAGCCCCTGGAGCACCCAGTCCAGCATATGAGAAACAGGGAGGGGAAGTCTGGCATGCCAGTCTGTTTATGCCTTGATTACCCAGTTTATGAAATGTAGATTAAAACAATTTTTATAGTTTTAAAATTTTGAGATCCCCCCATATCAAGAAAATGTGAGCATGAGCCAGATTGAATCTAAGACTTGGAAATCAGTTCAGAAGTAAAGTATGAAACAAATGAAAAAAGCAGTATAGTTATCTAGTTTGGTTTGCCAAAATTTGACCTGGCACATGGGTGATTATACATCAAAAAGGAGTAGCACATAAAAGATCTGTGCCTCACATTTCCCAAATAAGTTGATAACTTTGCCTAATTCTGATGGCATTCTTAACCTGACCCATTTCAGAGAGATTGACTGTCAGGTACCTGACCCCATAAAAACAAACAAACAAACAACAAACAGTGTAATTGTTTTGCTCACCTATTTTAAAATTTTCCTATGTAAGTGTTAAATTATACATAGAGTTTAGGACTACATTGTTGCTGAAACAGACTCCTTCCTAATCCATTTATATATCAACCAGGGCTGTCCAGTAACTAGTTCATGTTTTCAAAGCTAGAGCTTTTAATACCTGGATCCAGAGATTACCATTCTGAATTCTGAGGAAGCTCTTTGGGATTATAGGGGGAATGCCATGTCAGTAGAAGGCATTGGAGGCTTGTTACAGGTTCCTGGTTCTGGGCAAATTAACACAAAGTGGTCCATCTCTTAGCAGGATTATAATTCATTTGTTCATTGGCTGGATAAGGCAATGTTGTTTCTTGCCCTATCTGCTTCCTTGGCTTTGTTGGAGGAGATTCTTCTGTTTCTGTTTTTGGAATTTAATTGAAATGGTCAAACAGGTGATCAGCAGGGAGAAGGTATAGGGAACTCAGTCCTGCATGGATAACTGAGTCATATTTAATCATTATTATAACAATATAACACATTGCACTGTAATGGAGGCATGGAGATACCAAATATATTCAATGTACTGCATGTACCACAAACCCATCTAGGTCAGTATTTCACCTCCAGCAATGATCTGTGTCTGACATCCAGGACAGAATTAAAGAATGAGGTAAATATGCTTGCCCTGGATATTCTCTGAAACTCCAGCCCTTTGTGCCTCAAAGATCCTTAATACTGGGAGATGCTATAGTTTTTCTTACCCCAGGTGACTTTTTTATTTCCTTCTATCATATTTTCCTGGCATCACTGTAGAAGGGAGGGAGCTAGTGAAGTGGTAGAGATGTTGCACAAGTTCTTTTTCCTTAGGCTTGACCTCCAAAACCTTGCCATATCCCTTTACCAGGTACGTTTATGAACAAAGGAATGATTATCTAAGTATCTGTGGCTTCCTGCCATGCTGTGTGGTCACAGGTCTTTCATAGCAGCCACGACTCATCTCTGCCTGGTTTTGACCTGCAATATTCTTAGTGCACAGACCACAGCTCTCCCCACCTCTCTCCTTTCTGAAACCCAGTGATGTCTCTTGCATGATGGCAAAGCTGTGTATGTCCTGAATGCAGGCTCTTCTGGTCATGGATCAGTCTCAAAACTGACTGAGATAGAACTAGTGCTTAAATATTATTAATTTGGAAAGATAGAAGGAAGTGCAATGTGTCTTTAAAAACTTTGCTGCTCAGGATGATCTGAGACCAGCACATCACCCAACAGTTGAAGAAATTTGATAGATGAGTCTCCGACATTCTTGTCATGTCTTCCCTCTCTTTTTCTCCACTTCCACAGTCTCGAAATGCTGTGAGGCGTGCTGTGAGGTCTGGCTTATGTCAGAGAGTCTGTCAAAGTTCGGACATGCAGGCCCCATGGCCTGCAGCTGGACTAAGTGAGGAGTCTCCATCAAGAATTCATCTAAATGTCTTGCTCCTGCAGCATGCCCTCAGGTTCAGCACTCCTTTGTTTTTAAAGCCACAGTTATTAGTATCAAGAAAGCATGCAAAGAGCTGGGGAATACTGTGTCTGTGTGCCTGAGAGAGAGAGGGAGGGAGAGAGGAGGGGGAAGGAAAGAGTTTCTGCACATATTGGAAATCATGCTTAGAAAAAGAGACAGACCTATTATTAGGGTCTGGTTTTAAGCAAAACATCAGGGCCTTTCCTTCAGAAAGAGAACTCCCATAGTTGTGAGGGGAAAACAGACTGCTATAGGCAGAACAAAGGAGGCTGTACAAGGATCCATCTTTCCTTTGGTACTGCAAGGCTTTAAACTACAAGCCAAACAGAGGCTAAGAGAGAGTGCACCAATGGGTGTTTGAACTCCATTGCTGAATGCACTTAATGTCTGTAAATTGTTTGATAGAGAAAATCCCCAGTTGGCTGGGAGTTTCGCAGTGAGCAGTGAATATGAAATCCTTTTTCTCCAGTAGGTGCTACACGGGAATGACCTGGGGACACATTAGACAGTGATAAGTGACTCTTTCCATCCCCTTTTATCCTGTTTACAATACAGAGGCTTTCCTTGAACAAAACCCTTTTTTACTCTCCGTGCTTCTGGCTGTTATGTCTAAATGAGCCAATTTGCTGAAGGACTCCTCCTGGAAGGACTTGAAGTATAACAAGAACAGCATTTTTTTATTTTTTATTTTTTTTTCCTGGAAAAAATCAAGTTCTTCAGAAAAGAACAGAAATTCATTCAAAAGCATTTCAGTGCTTGCCACTTCATCAAAACTCCTGTGATACTTTTCAAAGTCTTGGCCAGCAGGGAAGTCCCAGCATCTACTTTCTTTCAAGGTTTCTGTTTGCAGACAGTGTTTGAAAACAGGTTATAATGACTCAGATAAAAGAGAGCAGAGAACAAGAACTGAATTTGCTACTCTGTAGTTAATGTTTTTATGGATACACTTTATTCTCAGACTGATGTTATTTCTGTGGCTTGAGTTACTATTAGAAATTCAGGGGTTAATCTTGTCAAACACCTGGCTGTCTGCATTGCAGGGCAGGATGGTCCAAGAAAGTTTCAAGCATAAATCCAGAAAAGTGTAGCATTAGCCCACCATCAGGGAGATTTAATAGCCTCAGGAACTAACATAAAAAGTCAAAGTTAAGAGACGGAAGAAATAGGAGAGAGAGCTGACTACCCTACTTGCCTGGTCTGTGAGGGCAGGGCCTACTCCTGTTAAGAAGACTGTTTTGCTGCTTTATGCAAGTACTGCTGAGATCTTCTGACTCTCAGAAAAGGGAAAGCCAAAGACGGGTGATTCACTACTGGGTAAGAAGTTAAAATTATGAGTTACTGACATGGCTGAAACATTCCAGCTGTGCAATCCTTCCTCAAGCTGCATACATCCATTGCCTTCCTTGTGCTGGTAGTGGTGTTCATCTGAATCCAAAGTGAAACAATTTAGAAAGCTAAATTGAAAGCAAACTTTTTGTTTTGTTCTGATTTTACAGTGTTCAATTACTCCAGGTTTCTAGACTCTAGAATCTCACTAGTACCAGATCAAAAGGGGAGCACTGAACCTCATAACTAAATTATTATTTAATTAAATGGAATTAAATTAAAGTCCAAGTGGGTTGAAATCCTCCTCTTGCCCTCCAGCTGCTTATCCATAACAGGTTCCCTTCCTACTATTCATCTGTGACTTTCATATTCTTATCAGGATGAAAATTTCGTCTTCAAAAATCCCAATTTTTGTAACAGAATCTCCCTGAAAGCAGTTTTGGAGATTTGTCATCTAGTCAGCTCTCAAATAAACTAACATTTTACTGATACTGCATGTTGTTAATCTTTAAATTACTGATCTTGTGCTATTCATTTGAATGCTTTATGAAATATCTTTCAATGAGGGATTGATTGGGATCAAAGAGGCTGTGGAGTCTCCTTCTCTGGAGATACTCAAAACCCGCCTGGATGCTGTCCTGCGCAATGTGCTTTGGGTGATCCTGCTCAGCAGGGGGGTTGGACCCCTGCTGAGATGATCTTCAGATGTCACTTCCAACCTCAGCCATTCTATGATTCTGTGATTTCCTATCAAGCTCATTCTTACTAGCATGAAGTCATGTTTCTGTACAATAATTATTTTCCACTGAAGTACCCTGACAATAGAAAATTATAGTCCTAACTTTAATTTTTTAATCCATCAATTTTTTTATCGGCATTTCTACTCTTCTTCAGCCCAAGACAAGCTGTCCCAAATGTACCTACTTATCTACCCTTTTTGGATAGTACACCTTCCCACTATTTCTTCCATAATGTTAAAAGGATGAAGGAGTTCTTAAGACTCAGCAGGCTACTACTGTAAAAGCACAAAAGTTTTTGTAGTCTAGCACATATAAGAAGGGGTTGTGGCTGATTATCTTGTCAAAGTAATTAAGAAACTATGTACAAATGAGATAACTGAAAACAGTTTTTCATACAACCCTAGAGCAAGGACTAAGCTGCCATCCCTGAAAAAAACTATGGAGAAACCTGTTGTTACAAAATGAATGGCTGATAACAGTGCAAGGTATTTAGTGTGTCTGAGTGTAAGTGGAAAAATGGGATTCCTAAGAAAACAAACCTATTTGCACAATGGCACTCTTGAGCTGTCCATGACCACTCGTGAACAAGTATTTGGAGTCAGAGTAAGTAGTAGTCCCTGAAACACGCTGAATACTGGAAATCAGAAATTACTGGAAATAGAACATAAGACTGGCTAGGACAGCTATACAGCTAGTCCTAAAGGTTCTGAGAAGATGGTCATTATGATCAAAGAGCTGGAACAGCTATTTTAGAAGGGATGCCTACATGCAGGATTCATCTTACTTTCTCGTAGGTATCTGCTTATTTGCATTTCCATTTGAATTGGTCACCTAGAGATCTAGTGAATGCGATTAATATCACAGAAGACAGCCATCTTAGCTGACAACATCTTCACTGTCTGTAACAGGCATCTGAAATAACTACTTCACAGTGTGCATACCTGCACCGTGGACAGCCATGTTTAGTTAGGCGATCCCTTTCTCCTGGCAGTCTTGAGCTGGAAAAAGGCCACACTGTGGGGATGTGAAGACATTTGCAAGTGAGGACAGGTGTGGGAAAAGAGAGCAGGGAACAACAGCTCACTGTTTAACCCAATACAAAAATCAGATCACCAAAGGAAACTAGCACATGGCTGACGCGCAACAAAGAAATAGAACCATTTTGTTACAGAACATGAGGTTAAGATAAGGAACTGCTTGGTGCAAGATACTGAATATTCTAAAAATTTTTATGTCTTGAAAACTTATGTGGATAAAAAATACACTGAGGGCATTAAGTACAGATACAATTCATCCAGCTTAGCTGGACTCACAGGAGACTTAGAGGTGGGATCCTGCCAGGAAGTAGAAGAGCAGCAATGGAAGAGACCGGCATGTGAGTGAGGGGAGAGACAGGGCACTGGGCAGGAGGGCAGCACAGGGGAGGAAGGTGAAGGGCAGGAGCAACACCAGACGGCCTCTATGCACCTGGGGCAATGTGCCCCATGCCGAGACAGCTCCTGGGCAGCCGCCCTGATGCAAGGAAAGTGGCCCCGGGCCCCACGCAGCGTGAAGGAGGAGGGACAGGGCTTTCCTCCCGACCCCTGCTCATTCTGGTGAGCATGGCTGGAGGCCAAAGCCTGAGCGGAGGCAGCAGCTTCGGAACAGCAGAGAGAAAAGCATCGGGGAACGGGTGAGGGAAGGGTTTATGGGAGACGATTGGCGAAGCACCCGGGAGGACAGGGATGGGGCGACGAGGCTCCTGCAGGCGAGTAAAGGGAAAGCCGGGACGGGCCGTCGGAGCGGTGCTGGGGCCGTGCCGGGACAGGGACGGCGGCCGCAGGCAGGGTGAGGCGAGCCCGGCCCTGGGGGGCCGGGCCCCGTCCCTGTCCCCGTCCCCGTCCCCTTCCCCGTCCCCTTCCCCGTGGCCGCGGGCTCGCGGCGCCCCCTGGCGGCAGCTCGGGCTCCAGACGGGGCCACGGCCGGCGGAAGCCGAGGGTGGCGGAGCCGGATGCGACGTGGGCGGCGGAGCGGAGCGGGCAGGGCCGTGCCGAGCCGAGCCGTGCCAGGCCGTGCCGAGCTGTGCCATGGAGGCTCTCTACCACCAGACCAACAAGTTCGTGCGTGAGGCGCTCCGGCGGGCGCCCGTGGCGGCCTCGCTTTCGTGAGGCGGCGGCCGGGCCGGGCCGGGCCGCGTTGTGGGAGCGGCCGAGGCCGCCTGGATGGCGGCGGGGAGGGGGCGGTGGCGGCCGGGACCCCCCGAGGGGCTGAGGGGAGCTGTGTCCTTTCTCGGTCGCCGGGCGAAGCAAACCCGGGTCCTCCAGGCTGACCGGGTCCAAAGTCCTGATGTGCCTTTAGCCACGTCAGGCCCGAGTCAAGGCAGGAGTTACAGGCTTCGGGTTCTAAAGTGTGGGATGACAAGTGTTCATTGAAAAAAATGTGATTTGGTTTTACTGCATGTGCGTAAATTTAAGGCACGCTCGTTTGCTAGGGTTTTTATGGCAGTGGGCTTTGATGATGGCCGGGGGCAGCATTTAAACCCTCTCAGGAAACGTGTGAGTGAGATATGAAATGGTTTTGGAGATGAAGGTAATTTGGCGAGGTTTAAGTGGCAGGAAAAATGCAAACCACAAATCAGGCAGAAGACCTGTCAGTGTGGTGGGAATAACTCATGGGAAAGAGGCCAAAGGGGGAAGTTAATTCAAATATTCCAGCCTAGTATTTTTATTAATGGGTTTCATTAAATAATGATATAGGGAAGAGCTGGAAATCCTTCTGCTGATTCAGAACTGCAAGCCCGTGATAAAAGTGTTGTTGATAAGGGGAATGCTTTTGCCTTGTTCCAGTTTCCATACTGCCTTGCTCTGATTGTAGCTCTTGAGCTCTGCTTTTTATTGTAGTTTATTGTCAGTCTGACGGTAATCTCAATCTGTAAACTCTTATCCCACCTTTTCCCAGACCTACTGTATTTTCTTCCATTGGAAAAGTCCTGGTAAATATGAAGTATCTTTTTCTAATCCGGTTGCCCGTGATCTGATTTTGTTCCTACACATGGATTTCTAAACAGGCATTTTAAAAGCAGTGTGAGTCTCAGGATCTGAGGCATCCTAGAGAAACTGATTGAAAAGAAAACTATCAAACAAGTTTGGGATGCAAGATACTGGATATTGAATTGGTTCTCTAGTTAACATGTCATAAGTGCTGTAAAAATTGGAGTTACCTGCTTAGTGGCACAGTGTTATTAAAAAAAAAAAAAAAGTAACTTAAGAGTGAATATTTTCACTGAATATTGTCCTGGCCCCCCAGAAATTTTAGTGGTTTTTTTTTTTTTTTTTTTTTTTTTTTTTTTAATACATGAATTTAACAACTATCAATGTGTTTTTATTTTAATTTGATGCCTCTGTGATTCATGTATTGTAAGAGATGGTGCAAGTCATTCCTTCTCCACCTTCCTCTGTGCCATTTATGCTCAAGAATGTCTCCCTGCTATTATCTGTAGTCCAGACTGAACAACTATTATATTAAAGCTGTTTAGTACTTTCCATAATCTTTATAGTCCTTCCCTGATCCTTTGCCTGTACCGTTATTTTCTCTATTCCTGCAGTGCAGTAAAGGTGTGGTGTCTCTTCACCACTTTAGTGGAGTATTTAGGTAGTATTTCACTGCAGACCTGTTATTAAGGTCTCCTTTATACCAGCTCTTCTACCAGTCAGACCTTCCCTCTGGTAGACTTACTATTTATGAGTTCCTATGAGTTCCTATTGTGAATCTGATACCTCCATGGTTGTCTTGGGTTAGCAGATCTTCAATGACATTGAGCATGCCAGGTGTGTGACATGAGAGAGAACCTCAGTTCAGGTTACAATACAAGAAGGGAGCTAGAACTGGATTGGAAGTCATTGAAGAATTTTTTTTTCACCTTGATTTTTATTTTAACACTGAAAGTTACTTTGTAGATGCATAATTGAAAGCACAGCTGTCTTCAGACTGAAGATTTGTGGGTTTTTTATATGTTTAGTGATGGGCTGTTTGCACTGAATACCATGTATCTGATTCTTACTGTGTTCTGAAAGGTACTTTTAAAAGAAGCTGAAGATTAAGGTATTGAAAAATTATTTGTTTTTCATTTTATGGATGTTAACTGACTTCTTTTTCTTTATTTGTCTTTTGATAGACAAGTCCATGAAGTCCAATCTTACATGGGACGCCTGGAAACTTCAGACAAACAGTCAGTACACTGTAAGTAGGTAATTAGAGGGAAAAGTCCCACTCCAATACTGGTGTAACCTCGACCTTCAACCTCGTATGCTTTATCGTTATATTTACAGTCATTACATGAACTAATTTGGCTTTTCGGTCACTATGATTAACAGGTGAGACAAATTGCTGACATGGAATGCATTGAAATTATTTTACCATTTGACTTGATTAAGGTGATGTTTTGTAGGACAGAGTGGAAAAGGCAGAACAAAAATTTACTTCCAGTCAGCTCCCTTTGGTAGGTAGTTCTTGAGCTGAGAAGTGGTGTTTGCTGTAAATGCTTCTACAAGTGTCTTGAACTCGGAATTTCAGATATTTTTTGGTGCTGTGAGATATTGATGCATGGTCGGAGTGTGCCATGGAGGCATATGTTAAAAACAGATTAAAAGAATCAAATTGATCAACTTGATGCATGTAGGGAGGTATAAGAAACACACAGATGTGGACAGAATTGCAAATTCAGACATCACCAAGCTAGTTTGTTAGAAGCTCAGAAGTTGAAAAACGTCACTGGATATCTGTCCTGTTGTTTCACTGTTCCTTAAGCATTCACTAATTGGCAAGCTTCCCAAAAAGATTCTTAGTCTGGTTGCTGGGGAAAAGACTGTCGTTTGATGTGCAGGAATTTAAGCAGGATGATTCTAATGGCTCCTGCTTGCATGAGAGTCCTGTAGAGACTTGCATCAGGTCCAGAGAACGTGGAATTCCATTTACTTTTAAGAAATATGTGGAACAACTAGGTCTGAAATTGCCTCAGTAAGTTTGGACTATAACCTTGTGTTAATAAAATGACTGTCATTAAATAATACGATTTATTGTGGCAAGATTTTTCACCCTAGTGCAGAATTGGCAAATGTATTTTGGACACGCATTTGAAGTCTGAATTCCTGTAGAACTAGTTGCTCATGGGCCTGATCGAAAACTTTTGAAGTGAAGGCGTAGTAGATACATTTATCCACAGGTTGACTGACTTCTGTTACCCTAACTATATTCGTGAAGCATGACTTCACTGTAGAAAAGGCTGTGATAATTTTTCCGATCAAAAAACAACTTGTCTACTGGGCAAATAATCCCTTCTTGCTCAGAAAAAACATACGATGACCAAGAAAGTAACACTGTTGTTTGGACTAGCTGATGCTGATCTAATTGTCTGGCTGCTGTTCTGGCTGGTCTTCTGTGAAGTTTAGCTGTACTGAATGATGGAGAAATGAATTAGGATGATTTGATTGATCTGTGTTCATGTATATGAGTTGGCTGCTCTTTGATTGTGTGAGATCAAATTGCAGAGAAAAGGGGTTTTATGAGCAGTTTCCTTTTTTTTTGGGTGCTGCTGAACGGAATTTTCTGGAAAGCCTTGAGATACTTTGGAAGAAATAGTTGATTACTAATGCTTTACTGTATATTGCTTTAATATAAAAAGAAAATAGGAATAAACAATATCTCTTAAGATTTAATTTAAATGCAAACTAAGAACAAATTGTGACTGTTAAGGTTTGTTGATTATTCTAAGACTGACCATGGTAGCCCGAGACTTGGCTTCAGGGTTGTCTTCGTGACTGCACAGCCATGATGATGCTGCAGTGTCTTCTAATAATCATTCTGTGGATGTGCTCTGGAGGGTACATACCTTCAGCCTTGCAAGCTCACTTTCTTTAAGCACAATAATGACAGATGATTAAAGGTCTCCCTGTGCAGTTCAAGTTGTGAAACGTTGGATTGTGACACAGTTAGAATATGTGGTTGTCAAATGAGGAAGGGGTTAGTGACTTATACCAGGCTTTGCTGTACAGTAACAGTAGCTGAAAGCATACGAATCCTTTTGTTTTTTTCCTAGTTGTATGTTCTTCCACCTTATTAAAGTACAAGTATTTGAGTTTGCATTTTGATCTCGTCTCTCTGCATTTTCTACACACACATTATAAGAAGCAATAGCAAAGTAGATGATCACAGAGGCAGATGTCTTGTTTTCCCACCTGTAAGGGCTTCCCAACCCTGGGCATGCTTTTCCAAGCTGTTTGTCTAGTCTGCCAATTCCCATCAACTCTTCTGGTTGCTTTGTCAACCTCCCATGCTGTAGGTGTGGATAATGGAACTCTGTGTTAACAGTTTTCAGAAGTTTAAATTGCCATTGTTGTGAGACTCATCTTGGCTATTAGCTTTTATGAGCAAGTCCTGGGCAAACAGGATGGGGCTGCAGAGGGGAGTGTGGAACTTTTAAGTCCTATTATATAGAGGAGATAGGGAAAGAAGTTCATGAATCTTGAAGGAGGAAAAGCTTTCCCTGTTCCCTACTCAGAGGAGGGTGGAAAAGGCAAGATTCTCAAACTAGCCAGTTAAAGAAGTGGCTCTTCATTATTTGTACAGTTCTTAGTTCATCTGATTTTTTTGTTTGTTTCCATCCAGCAAGAATTTGTGTCTTTCAGTTTTTAAATACTGGTTTGAATGCTGTTGTATTTCTGCCTTCACTCAATTTGCAGTTCTTTAATTCAAATTAAAATATATTTTTGTTTCCTTGCAGTAGTAGAAAATGAGATTCAAGCAAGAATAGACAATATATTCAGCAACTTGGAACGTCTGGAAATCCTGTCCAGTAAAGAACCTCCCAATAAGCGACAAAATGCTAAACTGTAAGTTCACCTTCTTTGCTTTGATAATGGTGTAGTCTTTGTAATTATTTTCATTAAATTCATCGTAGCCCTTTTCCTTTTCATTTGAGTTGAACCTTTTCACATTACAACTTAAATCTCTGCTCAACTGTAACAGAACTGAGGCACAGAGGCAAAATCATTTTCCTGCGTTTACCTGCAGACTGGTGATGGAGCTGGATTCATGGCTCTGTTCTGAGATGAGTACTTTGCTGCTTAGCAAAATATAGTACTTTGATGCTTAAATGACATACTGAGTAGAAATTCTTTTGCTTTTAATGGTATTTGTGGAGGTAAGGAGTAAAATCACTTTAGGAGGTGTCATTTTTTTCTGAAAACTTCCTAGCTGTTGGTGACTAAAGTAAGGTTTCAAAAATTAGAACTGGTTTGAACAGCTTGAACCAGAGACCATCAGAGAACTTCCCATTCTAAATTGTTCTGTGACTCTTTTATTATTATTATTTCTGTGACTCTCTATTAATTTTTAGTCCCAATGCCTTTGTAGATAGGGTGGATTTCATGTCACCTATATTATAAAGGTCACTATCTGAAACAGTCATCTATGATTTCTTTGTAGTTATTGAACATTTAATCAGAAACAGGAGAGTTTTGGACATGATTTATTTTAGCCTAATGGTGATGTGTCCTCTATTGCCAATTGGCTTTTAGGTATATTTTGTAAAAACTCAGCCTTAAGAACGTGATGTTAACTAATGAAACTTGAAAACCTAATCTTTTGTGTGAATAGGTCATAAAGTAGAAACTGTTCAAATCCTACTGTCTTTCCAAATCTGTGTTAAATGAAAATATATATATATATAATTTCTCTGAAGAGACTAGTTAGGATGTACAAGATAGGATGTACAAGATAGCTCAAGAATTCTGCTTCACATTCTATCTTCAGCTTGCAATTAAAGAATCACCTGTTTAGTAGTAAAAAGAGGCACAGACAATCTAAGTATGGACTGTAAGCATAACATTGAATGTCCTTTGTCTTTTAGATGAGTAGAATCCATCATTCTTAGTATTTGTCGCTGTTAATTTATAATGCTCCATTGTTCATTAAAACCACCACAAATGATTGGTATTTTATCCCTGGGAATGTCTTCCTGTTGTTGATCCTGTCTAGCCGAGTTGACCAGCTGAAGTATGATGTTCAGCATCTGCAGACAGCTCTGAGGAACTTTCAACATCGCCGTTACATCCGGGAGCAGCAGGAACGACAGCGAGAAGAGTTACTAGCACGTACATTCACTACTAATGTAAATATTATTTTAGATTTCTCTGTTTTAGAGACCTTAACCTTTCAGAGAAGTTTTGGGCAAGACCTAGGCTTGACTATTAGTTTGCTGCTGTGTGATGGTGTATGTGGAACAAAGATAGCAAAGAGTAATAATAAGTGTTGAAAAAGTACAAGTCTTTCATGAGGAAAACTTGGTCAAAAAATAGGCAGTAGTGAAAGACTCGAGATTGCTGCTCCAATTTTATCCAGTACAGCTCTACCTGACTTCCTATAGCAGTTTCAAAAAGTTGAATGAGGTAGGTAACAAAGAATACATTTTAATTGGATTTGTGTCAAAAGTCTTTGTCAAATCCCAGGACTTGAAAAAATGTCCGGAAAATGCTTATGTTTATCAGTGACTTTTATGCACCCTGCTGTTACTGGATGCCAGCAAGTTTTCATTTGTCCCAATATGAATTGTGTAGCTTGGAAAAAAATCTTCTATTTAAACTATAAATGATTCAAAAGTTTTTAATGACAGGTATGTGATTCAACCTGTTCTTGATCATTCTGAGTTCTTCCATTGACGTCTCCCCTGGCAAATTCCCAGATAAATTTTGCTCTGAATAATGTAGGTTTGCTTTCATTCTTTGCTTTTCTGTGACTTAAAAGCATGTCTTTTTTGTCTTACTGTTTGCTTTCTGTGCTGTCTTTCACTGTTAGGGCAAGGAAAAATGCAATGTGAATGGCTATATTTTCTTGAGATTTTGGAAGTTCACTGCACTTCTCAAAGCCCAACATAAATGACCTCTAGCATTTTGTTGGCCATTTCAAAATTATAAACAAGTCTTGAAATGAACACTGGAACTTGAAACCTGATTTGTTTTCAAAAGCTGTGATGTTCTGCAAATGGGAAGAGATTTTCCTATAGGAAAGCTTGTCCGGGAAGAAAATGCATGAGTAAATAGAACAGTTTTAAAGAGGAGTATCAGTCTTGCAAACACAAAATACTTGGCATAGCATTTTTTATTCCTGAACGTGTTGAAAGGTGTCTCAAGATGTAATTAAGGTGTGTGATTATTTTGTATTTTTTTTTAACTTAACCTTACAAAAACAACTTCTAAAGTATATTGTCCCTTTAACAGGCAAATGGTGTTTTTGTGAGTTATAGGTATGTTTAGGTTAGAAGTTTACATAGCTATTTATATACTACCCTATTTTATTAAATAAGAATGCCAGGTGAGCATGTAAGCATTCTGAATAAATCACAGTAGTGTACATAACAGCTCTTGAAAGCTGTAACAGTGTTCTGAACGTTTTGTTTAATTCGAAGATAAACGTTGTCTTGAAAGCCTTCCCTTGAATTCTGGAGAAAACCACTTACAGCAAATGAAAAATATGCTGCCATCTAGTGTCCCGCTGAGGGGGTACAAGGCCAGGTTGGATGGGGCTTTGAACAACCTGGTCTAGAGGAAGGTGTCCCTTCCTGCCCATGGCAGGGGGTTGGAACTAAGTGATCTTTAAGGTCCCTTCCAACACATTCTGTGTTTCTATATCAAAGATCTACTTTGATAGTTTTCTTACTGCCTTGTGTATAAAAGAAAACCAACTGCAAATTCCTTGCATAGGAAACAGAATCCCTTCTGATTTGAATTTCAATAAATATCTGAAAGAATAGCCATTCAGATGCAAATCCAAGTGCTATTGCTTTGCAGACTCCTGTAAGACAGTTTTTTCAGTCTTTGTGCTGTATTGACTTTTGATCAAAGAGTTGTGTACACCGTTGATAGCCTTCTTCGTCCAGTATCTTTGACCATCTGACTGGGAATAACTCTGTCTTTTATTCTTCATTCTTTCACGCTACGTAGGCCGAATATCCATCTAGGCAGACACCCAACACTGGATTGTACATGTGATTCCTTTATTAAAAATTTTTCTACAATAATCACCAGTGACTACTCAGGGCAAATTTGATACTGTTACATGCAAGTAACCTACACCTGACAGGTATTGAGCACCTTCTGCCCAATATATGAATTATGCATTTTAGTAGTTCTTGCCACTCTGAGTACGTGGAAGCAGGTAAGCCAGTGTTTCCACACTTAGCTCTAACCAATATAATGATTACTGTTCACAAACCAATGTGGGAGTTGTGAACTATTACCTTGACTCTCTCAGTGCAGTAGTGTCAGAGAAGATGAAACTGGAAACCTTTTGAAAAGCGATGACATCCTCTGACCTCTTATGTGACCCAGGTTAGAGAATTTTACCCAGTTATTTCCATTTCAAGATTTATAGTTTCTAGTTGCACTAATGCATCTTTTCTGGATTTTTTTTTTTAATTATCATAATTATTTAGATAAGGCCTTGAGTGGTGAGTGAGTGAGTGAGACTTTCAGGGAGCTAGGTTCATGTCTGTTTGCCGTCCCTATCAGAAATTTGCACCTTGTTGTTAATACGAGTTTATAGAATGTCATCTCCCAGACATGTGTTTAGCAAGCCTTCTGTCATTATAAATGTGCTATTGTCTTTCAAAAATCTTTTGCTTACAGCGATCACGACTTCCTTGTTTAATCCCTTCTGATAGTTCTGATCTTCTCTACTGTAATACTCTTTCCTACCTATGTCATAAAGAGATGATGAAAATTCTCAATTTTTAATCTGACCTTTTATCTCCTGAAATCTAATTGCAGTTGAATAGCTGATAACTCTGTCTTTTGTCTTGCTTCTTATAGGCTTCTCTAAATCACTTTGTTCACTCAAATATTAATATTGTTTTAATATCCCTATTAAAAATAAACAAAAAAAACCATAAGCCCACAAGTCCTGTCAAGGGGTGTTTGTTTCTGTATGTTCTCTTTCTGGATCTATGAGTATTGAGTGAGTAGGCAAGGTAACCAAGACCATGCATTTCCCCTACAGGACTCTGACACCACCATACCGATCGACGAAACATTACAGTTTAATGAATCCCTGCAGAATGCCCATCGTGGCATGGATGATCTTATTGGCAGTGGGACCAACATCCTTCAGGGGCTGAGGGACCAGAGAGTGACATTAAAGGTGGGGGCATCATTTTTTACCCAAAAGACCCCACATTTCTGCATTTAAGATGACCAGGTTAAGTAGAAGGAATAAATAAGTGTGGTAAAGGCCTGAACTCCAATTTAGCTAAGCCTAAAATCCTTATATTTTGTCATTTTACTAGGAACATATTTAAGCTCTTTTTTTGTGTGTGTGTGTCCTGGTAGGCTAGCAGTCTTTGTCTGCACAGTAGTCAGTATCTGGAGTGCTAAATGTTGTGTTTTATTTTGTTTTGCTCTGTGTTTTTTTTATTTGTTTGTTTTTCTTCCAAACGAAGAAAGCAATGGCTAGCTCACAGATAAGATGTATCAGGTAGAGGTAATTGGTACAGGTAAATATCACTGAGAGCAACCACAAAGCTCACGTAAAGTACTTATGTTTAAGTTCAGTAATGGAGATAATACTCCAGGCTAATGTATCTAAACAATATATATTTTTCCAAATTACTGTTAAAGTCTTTTAATTTAAAGACTGTTCAAGATGGTGTTAAATTTTGAGTTAAGAGTTCAAAGGTACAAAAAGAGAATCATAGAATCATTGAGATAGGAAAAGACCTCCAAGGTCCATCTAGTCCAAACCTTTAACCTAGTACTGAAGTCCACCACTAAACTGTGCTACTAAGTTGAGCTTTTTAATAAGAAGTGTGCATTTGAGGTGGGGAAGCTAGATCTCTGAAAAGGGAAACTCCTATCTCTGTTGTGCTCATCTTAAGATGGGTATAACTACTGCTACCTGTTCTGTGATTTTGCTGCTTTGGGATGTAGCTGTCAGAGGATTTAGTCATTTTTAATTGCTAAATTTCTATACAGATATTCATAAATCCCTACATATGGTCAGATGAGTCACACCTCATATTCCATGGATTGTGTAGACTAACGCACCACTGGCTATAAAGGCAGTCTAGCCAGCTTACATACAGATAGCTGAACTGATCTTGCCCTGAAAGTGCATATGCATTTTGCTGCAACAAATTTTAGTACTTATAGTACACGTTTTGTGAGGGTTACCAGGGACAGGTGTCTTTACAAGGCAGCATTGCAAGGTGTTTCCTTTAATCCTAATGTCCGTTGCAGTTTACAGGCTGGGTACTTCCTTTCTTGATTACAGAGTTCTAGGCTAGCTGGTGTTCTCAAAACACAGCAGGGTATAACAGCAGTTATAAATGTAACCCGTTTTCTACTCCATACTCAGGTGATGAGTCCTTGCATCCTTTAGTGTTACACTGATGCATTACAGCAGAGTTTGAAGCCCAGGTCTTTCTTCTCTGAGATGAATGATAGCTAAGGTTAAGATTATTTGTTCACTGACCTAGTGAATATATATTTCTTCTTAATACAAAAGCAGTCAGTAGAAAAACTTACTGTGTTTGTTAAGCATTCATTCCTGAGATAGGCTGTAGCTGAGTGGTCTAGCCACAGGACTAGTGGAAATAAAGAGAGGTTCTGTTACCTTCTCATGAAGCAGACATGGAAGAAAAGGCAGGGAAGGATGGGTTATTAGTGCCAGGAGAGGATTCAGAGTTTTGAATGCTCTCTTGAAAAAGTAACTTCTCTGAAGTCTCACAGCGTTCTGAAGCAGGGTTTTCTGTTAAGCATTGGGACCTGAATGTCAGTTTGAAAGACCGGGTCCATTTATCCTCACCATGGTGATAAGGCTTCTTTCTGGCAGCACCCATCTTTTTGCAAGGTATGATGGAAGTTGGTCCTGCCCAGTGTCTCTCTGAGGCATGCTTCAGCTAATTGCATGCTGTGAGCTGGGCTGAGCTGTGGTGCTGAGTGCAGCATCTCTGAATGCACATCTTTATGTCACTTGTTTGTCTACCTTATCTAGAATGGTGCTTTTCATCTCTCTGTACCGTTGGGACTCTGCAGCCATGAGTTTTCTACCTTCCTCCCAGATAGGATGATACCCATCTCTGAACAGTGCCCAGAGTACATCTATGAGCCTGTTATTTCATGCGGTTTCCTTTGACCGTTGCCTTGAAATAAGAGTATTACTGCAGCACTGCAGTAGTGACTGGGTACAAACAGTGATGATACAGTAACTGGTGGGATCCGCAGACATTCTTATTACCAGCTGCGTCAGCAGTGAAACAAGACAGATACGGGCCTGCAGCATACCAACTAGCAGTCTCTTTTCACTGCTTTTAACCTGAAGGATTTCTTGAAATTGCATTAATTACTGTTACAGCCTTTTTATTGCACTTGACTGCTGATACTACAAGTTTCTGGACCTCTTTTTGAACCTCTTGGTATTAACTGTACTTCAGAACAGCAGGAGGGAAGTTCTGCAAGAAAGGTTATCTGGAGCTTCAAGCTCTTACTAGACTGTATTTCTGGAAGTGGAAAAGAAGATCTTAATTCCTCCGTAGGGAGTTCATTTCTCTGAGCTGCTGTCTGTGATGTTTATGTCTGGACACATCGCTTTGTACCTTTACCTCTTTCTTGTTCTCGTGTGTGAATTAGTCTAATAATCCACTTACTTCCAGGGTCCCATGGCTGCTCCTCTTAAATTGTAGGAACAATATGGCAAAGAAGCTGTAGGAACTTACAGAAAGTTCCTTTGTTTACTGAGGGATTAGAATTCATGACTTGCCATCCATGATAAAATATTCTGTAGAATAAGAAGTGTGCCATGGAGTTAATTGTTTCTTTGCTGTCTTTTTATTCTTAGGGTACTCACAAGAAGATCCTGGATGTTGCCAACATGTTGGGCTTATCCAATACAGTAATGCGGCTGATTGAGAAGAGAGCCTTTCAAGATAAATACTTTATGATTGGGGGAATGATTTTGACTTGTGTAATTATGTTTCTCGTCGTGCAGTATCTGACATGAGCTGCTAATGTGTTGCCAGAGGATCCTGTCTTTTGGAGCAAGATGGACAGCCCTCCAAAACGTACTTTCCTCTGAGTGCTGCTTTGGATGAGCCCCTCCTGAGAACTTCAGAGTTTACAAATCACACTCAGACACGTCATGCGGAAAGCACATAGGGGAACACATTTCTTTGGAGACACTGTAGCTTAAAATGACCCTATAAAAATATCCTTAGCCATTACTACTCTCATTTTATTGTCTGTAAGTTTAAGAATCTGGTTCAGTAGGAGGCAGAAGTGAAATTTTTGCCTGGCTGTTATACAAGTCAGGAGTGTTGGGTAGATAGGGGAGAAGAGGATGCAAAGGTACAACATAAGATGAAGTGAGCCTTTCCTGTGATAGCTAGAAATGACCCTGGTGAGTGTATTTTCTGTTGAAAAAATGCCACTGGAGAATTCTGTACTGTTTGTGGGCACGGCCCTACAGATTGTGCAAAAAGAGGAAGTGAAGGGTTCCCATTTGCAAATGCACTCTTCTGCTTGGAGGGAGAAAGACTTGTGGGGAAGGCTCTTAACTCTAAAAGCATGGTCATAACCTCTGCTGCTTTTTTGTATACCCATACGGTTTTACCCAGCAATCTTCAGTTAAGACTGAAGTGCTTCTCATCTTATTTGAAATAAGTTTTGCTATCTTTTTATGTCCTGCTGCTTCCCAGTGGAAGCTGAATGCTGTACTCCTCCCTGCTTCCAGTCAGGTGGAGATCAGTGAGTGTCATCTCACTGCACCCAATACCAAATTCAACCTTCAAAAAACTGGGCAATACCAAATTCAACCTCCAAAAAACTGGGAGTATTTTTGGTGCTAGTGCACATCGTGTTGTGGTGAATTGTACTCATTATCTGAGGCGGTTGGTTGGGGTTTTCTGATCCATTGCTGGTATTTTTGAATTCAATGAAGCAGGCAAGTTCTTGCTGTGTTCAAACTGAAACTTGTGATATTTGTGTTTATAGAGCTGGAATGGGCTCTTTTTTTTTTTTTTTTTTTTTTTGTTATACATTCAAAATAGCAGTGTGATCATCTGAAGAGATTCCTTAACTTAGTGCCTTGGGAGTGTAAATATGTCCCTTGTCCTTGAGAAGGGTATTTGCATTATTCTCTCTACCTGTGAATTTACTGTGAAGGACATTCTCATACAAATCATCTCACAGAGATGATAGCTTAGATTTTATATCTTCTTGGCTGTAGATATTTATCCATTTAAACATACGCAGTTAAGAAATGCCTCCTATGCTACTCATTTCCCTGAAGACTGGGGATTCTATTGGAATGGCCATTGTGAAGTTTCAAACAGCCTTCCATTCCAGACATCATCCATTTCAGTCAGCCTTCTGATACATTCTCATTTTGTGTACAAGTCAGGAGCATTTCCAAATGTCTGACAGTGTCATGTTCAGATAATGTGGCATTCTGTTGGTTGTTCATTTTTTTTTTTTTTTCTGTCTGGAATGGTTATGGGTCTTCTAATTAATAACAGTTTATAAATCCTGCATTTCTTTGCTCCAGTAAGTTTTGCCTTTATAATTACATAGCTTGTTGCAGACTTTTTTTTTCAGCTGTTAATACCATTTCTTCAATTTCAGCTAATATGGGCAAGTTAAACAGGCTTCAGCAGTGCTTGTTTACGTTTGCATGTTTAAAGTATTGACTGATCCATGTGCTGTGGCAAAACTTTAAAGCCCAGAATGAGACTCCCCAGTTTGATCAGCTGTCACTGTCCAGTCAGCTTCGTATTTGGAATCCAGGGCAAGTAAAATGTCAGTAGTCAGAGCACTAGCTGCTGCCCTGCAGACACAACAGTGGAAGAGGCCAAGATGCCATCAGTGCCTAGACAATCCTGTCAGGGGGTTCAGCAGAAGAAAGCAGAAGAGTGTCAGTGGTTGTTGAACATCCTATTTGCTGCACACCTTCTGGCTGGCCGTTTTGTTCTTAATGTGTTTGATGTTTCCCAAGTGTTTAAAGCTCTTTGTGTTCCTCGGTCTGCTGCGCTTTCTCAAGAAAACATGTTAGCAGACCATGTGCAGAATCACTTTTCATGTCAGCCACAAGGATTAAGGAATCAGAAAGTTGGTAATGGGAGATCATGTGTCTTACCGTATCTTTAATCTAAATTTACCTTGAATTTATTTTAAATCTGAAATTTATCATGACAGATTTTAGCACAGAATGCACTTGTTAAATCATTTTCTATTAGATCAGTTGGGCACCTTGTAAAGGATCCCTGACAAATCTTCTGTCCTGATCCAACTTCACCTTGATTTTACAACTTTATTGTTTAAAGTTAATATAGTTGTGATTTGGTATAGCAGGAATCATACCAAGGTAAGGACTCTAGTCAATTTGTTTTCAGCTTGTGGTATGAGCCATAAAATAAAATTAATAGAACTGGATTTTCTCTTTGGGACTAGACTAATGTTTTTATTCATGTTTCTCTGTCCATTTATTTTTGTCCTTTCAGAGTCTCCCTGTGTAGGCTAATTTCCCTGTTGAATGCAGTGTCCTTGCTATTCACTATCTGGAGTTGGGATGTGGGCTTGGAGGGAAGCACTTAGATGACTGGATTTGATGTGTAACTTCAAACAAATTTGTACTAGATATTAAGTCCAAAATGACTTACAAGAGCACCTGTGCCATCTCAGATGGCTAATGTAAAACCCTCAAAACTTCTGTCATTAGTGTGGCACAGTAAAAGTACAGGTAGGATCAACATCCCTGCTACCATGGAATGACAGAGCTGAAACCCTGGTGGCTTGTCATGTTGCTGCTGCAGCTGCTGTCTCTGAAGTTTCCTTTCTTAATACTGCTTCTTTCAGTGGAGCTGTTTGCCTGTGAAATTCTGTGGAACAGCAAGTGTTCCAGCTGTCAAATGGAATGCTCTCATGAGAGGGCACTATGGAAACTAACTAGTCTCTGGAGGAAAACAAGCAAACAAACAAGAAACACTTTTAACCAGTATTTTATACATAAGGGGACAAGGGTGGGACATGATGTGATACATCTGTTGTGTTATGTAAATAAAGATTTTTTCAGAATGAAGTTTTATCTTGTCTCTTTTTATCTTGGCTAACGTTTGAGATGCCTAGTTACTTAAGCTGGACAAATACCTTCTTCTGGACACAGGCAGGTGAAGCACTAGGTTGGCTTGGTCAAATGGGGAACCCATGCCTGAGCTCAGATGTAAAACCAAAGTTCACAGAAAGTGCAAATGGGTGGCCTGCCCAGGAGGAATGGATAAATGTTACTCAAGTGTTCAGGGATGGAGCTGCAAAGTCAATTTGAAATTGGCATTGAAACTACTGAGAGATAAGGGCTTGTATGAATGTGCTACTAGCAAGAGGAAGGTTATGGAAACCAGCCATGAACAGGGCAGGGGTATTTCAGGAGGTATCTGGGTCACAGCGTTTCCTCCTGCAGCCTCTGGGGCTGTTTGCCCACACAGGCAGGAGTGTGGTGGCAGTTGCCCTGTTCAGTGAGGGCTGAGGCCACAGGAAGCACACAGAAACAACCCAGGAAAGTCCTACACATGGAGGGTTGTGGTGCTTCCATCATGAAGGATGGCTAAACACACCTGCTTTCTCACTCCCAGCTCATCAAAAGAAGAGGTGGGGAGAAAAAGAATGATATGAAAGAAAATAGCTCCTGTGATAAGGAGGAAAAAAAGAAAAGCAAAAGCTGCAAAGAGAGAAAACAATTCTCAATTATTCATCAGCAAGTGATGTTCAGCCGTGTGTTGGGAAGCCAGGCCTCAATACACTTAGTTTTCAGGACAGATATATTCACAATGGGAGCTTTCCCTTCTCCTCCCCCACTTTCCCACCTTTTACTGCTGAATGTAATGACACTCCATTTATTTGAAATGCTTCCTCTGCTGTGTTGCCCCACATGATGATGCCATCAATGTATCACAAGTGTTCAGGAGCTTCCCCCTGTTCCACTGCAGTCTGGATCAATCCATGGCAAATGGCAGGGTTGTGCTTCCACCCCTGGGGAAGCCAATTCCAGGTGGACTGGACACCCCTGCAAGTGAAAGAAAACTGGCCTGCACGCTGCTGCCAGAGGAGTCACAAAAAATGCATTAGCAATATTGATGGTGGCATACCACTTGGCTCCTTTTGACTCTAGTTCATTCTGAAGTTCCAGCATGTCCAGCACCACAGCACACAGTGGTGTTGTGACTTCATTCAGGCTGTGATAGTCCACCATCGCCATTAGACTTTTGCACTAGCCATATGGGACTATTAAAAGGTGAGTGAGTCTTTCTGATCACTCCTTGGCTCTCCACAAATCAACTTATGGATAGGAATCAGGGAATCTCAGTGCAATATTGCTGCTGGTGCACTGTTGAGGTAGCAATTGGCACCTGCTGTTGTTCGACCCTCAGCAGCCCCACAACAGAAGGGTCTTCTGAGAGGCTGGGCGTGGTAGATAACTGTTTAATGTCCTCTATCTCCAAGACAGCTATGCCAAAAGCCATTTTGGGTCCTTGCAATACCCTCTCCTAATGTAGTCTATGCCAAGGATGCACGCAGCCTGGATTGGAATGGAGTGCTTTTGCCACTCATTCCCAGTCAGGCTCACTTTAGCCATGAAGTATATTAGCCACCATTGTATATTAGCTATTGTGATCCCCTAGTCAATCCAGAAATACAGATGGTTTCTGCCCCTGCATAGCTTGGTGGCATTAGGTACACTGCAATGGTGCTCACTAGAGCCTTGCACTCCTGTGGGTCCGGTTGATAATGCAACATTTTCCTTGAAGGGATGCTTTTCCTTCATTCCTGACAGAGAATGAAGACGTGGAGGACTGCTGCCCCTTCTCCCAGTTGCTTTGTCAATGACCACTTCCCTAGAGAAAGATCCATCTGCTTGGCTTCCTTGCCTTCTAATTCCTGGGTACTGGTGCTGGTATTCCAGCATTGGAGCAGGCAGGAGGCAATGTGCTCACCTGGGTGATGACTGAAATGCTTTCCTGTATCTTGCAACTCACTCGGGGATAAGGATCAGGTGGTTTCTGCCTCATTCTATCTCATCTTCCTCCTGTTTGTGTGATGGCCCTGCTCCAGAGCGGCCTGCCTCTTCCACTTCCTGCTCTGGAACCTCTTAGTGGGGCTCCTTCTTCCCTTACTAAACGAGCTGACTTCTGCTTCAATTGTTTTGTCTTAACTACAGGGGCCACTGATTCCATTGACAGTTGGTCCTCTGTTTTAGCTACTGTCTCTCTTAATTGCTTGTCAGATCCAGAGGCCTTGCAGGTGCTGAATAGTGCTAACGATTGAACGATAAGCGCATGCCAGGCCCCAGCACAGTGCAGCAAAGCTGGAGTTTGCCAGCATTGCCAGGGTCAGGGCATATGTCTTTTAAACATTCTATCATTTTTTTTTTAGGATTCTACACTTGCTCAGGCGTGAAGTTTAAAACCATTGGCGGAGAGAACCATGACAGGTACCTGCCTTTATCTTCCCACACACCTTGCCACCCATCAACACACTGCCTAAGGGCAGATTCCTGGGTGGTATTCTTAATTAATTGTTTAACCTTAGGAAAAAAACAGAAACATTCTGGAAACCTAGCAATAGGAGTATGTTGGTTACCTAAGGATGTTCAAAATACTGGAAAGCTATTGTAATTAGCCCACAGGGAAAGGAGGAGGAGGCACCATTCCTGATATCCTCCACCAATTCACTCCCAAAGGAGAAAAAGAGTGCAGTTGTTAATATTCTCCAAGAGATGGTTCCCGATGTACAGCGATGACAACAATGCAGGGCATGAACAGCAGATTAGGCTCAAGGCCAGTGATTTACAGCAAACTGGGGAGAAAAAAAAAAAAAAAAAAAAAAAAAAAAAAAAAAAGCCACCAAACACAGCCTTTAATAAGCTCTCAGACCTGACATATAGAGAGCAAATCAGTCAACATCATGACCAGCAACTGTTAGACAAATACACTAACTGTAAGTTCCCTCTAAAGTGATCTGGTCAAATTTATAGTTATCTCAACCCTTCGCCTCCTATATCGGGCACCAAAAAAGGACTGTGGTGGTTTCACATTGATGGACAGCTAAACTCTACCACGCTGGTCTCTCACTCCCCTCCTCAAAGGGAAAGAAGGGGGAGAAAAAACGATGGAAAGAAAGGCTCATGGGTTTACACAAGGATAAATTAAACAAAAAGGGAAAAACAAGCAAAGGCATGGAAGCAGAGAGAAAACAATTATTCTCTCCTTCTGCAAGCAATGTTCAGCCATCTGTTGGGAAGCTGGGCCTCAATAAGCATACCAGTTGTTCAGGAAGACAGATGTTTTCATAACGAGACCACCCCTTCTCCTTTTATTGTGAAGTGTGATGATATATGGTGTGGAATAGCTCATTGGTTGGTTTAGCTCAGCTGCCTTGGCCATGTCCCCTCCCCACCTCTTGCCCGCCCCCTGCCTCCTGCCCTTTGGGGGCTTGGAGGGAGTCTTGATGCTGTGCCATCATTGCTCCACAACAGACCCAACACTGGTGCGATGGCAATGCTGTTCTAGCTCCACGTGTAGAGCACAGCACTCTTGGGGCTGCTGTGGGGAATGTTAACTCTGTCCCAGGCAGCCCCAGTACAGGGGTGAGAGTGTGCGCTCAGGCTAGAGGGAAAACATTGGGTGGATTTTCTTTCTAATTCACCGATTGTGGATGGAAAACAGAGAACGGTTCTGCTGAGAAGACCGCATGAGAGAAAGGCTCACAGGGATGCTGAAGGGTAACACAGACTTTCAGCAGGAAGTTGGTCCCACTGTGGCGTGTGGGAGTGTGCGTGTGCTGGCTGCAGGCCAGGCACCACTGTGATGGATCTCGGTGGTGATACAGCAGGTTCATATGGCCCTGAAACTGGTGGTGGCTCAGAAGGGTGGTAGATATGGTGTGGTCTCTGCTGGCTCTATGGTAGAAGAGGTGAGTGGGAGCTATGCTGTGGAGGAAGACACCCAGGACCTCCACGTGCTCTGCCTGCTCCTGGTTTGGCTCTGCAGTAGGGCCAGGCCTTCCCCTCTCCTGTCTGCTACCGGCTAGTAATGCAGATGGTGAGGCCTGGAGTCCTGCTGTTCTGCTAACCCCTCCTTCCTGGCTCTCATTAAGGAGAGTAGAGGAACAACTTGGAGGGCAAAATGTATTAGATTATCTTTTTATTGAAATTTGTTTTGTTTTGCAGTAATTCAAGTTCTCCACATCTACAAAACAATCATTAAATCAGAAAATATCTAGCAAAGAATGGAAAAAAATAAGAAATTCATCTAGTGAAGCAGGTATAAACTAGATACATAGATCAGATAGCCCTCTGGCAGTCTTTGTTAAAGCTTTGGAAAAATAATTTTAAAAAGGCATTTAATAACCTAAATGCTGAGACAGGTTTTCATGGTTTATCTTCCAGGGTGGTCCCCTAAACGATTTCAGTATGATAAGAGGTAGCTCAAGACCAGAAATAGTATTGTTGATTCAGCTGTGTTCTTTAAGGTGGTAAGCGTAGGTGTAGGAGACATCTAGGATGGTATAAAACAGGTGAAGGTTTTGAAACACAGATACTAAGCGCAGTCAGTATTTCAGTAGTTAAAAGGAGAGTGAACTGCGGACAAAGTATTTGCAGATTGGAGGTGAGCTAATGAATGACTGTATGATTAGATGGGGTAGAATTAATTTAGAAGGAAGATAGTACAGGCAAGTACTAGAGGCTGTTTATACTTGTCTGGTAACCAAAGCTTAAGCACTCTGCCTATTTTTATGTGTACTGTTTCCAAAGGTTAACCCTATGCATGATTACAACTGATAGGTGTTAGAAATCGACACCTGCTTTACAGTAAAACAAAAACAATGATAACATTACACATGACCATAGTAACAATATTGAATGTTTCAACAATAAAAGAAAAATAATCATCTTTGTAAGCTATAATATTCCAAAGATAATACCATGTTTTCACAATAACACGGTGTAAATATAGCACTTTCAATAGCTGCTGTACAGAGGGTGCTCTTGCTTCACTCTGCTCTGCCTTGCCTGTGGATATTCAAGCCCTTCCCTGTTCCCCAGCAGTTTTTTTCTGCTTTCTGCTTTGTAGTGATGCAGAGCCAAGACCCACCCCAAAACTTACCTGTCTGCAGTCCTCTCCTCCCTATCTCCCACATACTGATTTGGTGTGGAAAGGATGGTCCAGACAGATTCAGCTTGATATGCTGTTATAGGTGCTTTTGCAGTTGAAATCGTGATATCTCTACAGACTCTCAGCCTAACTCCAGCTCTCCCTGGACGTAGCAAACCAAAAACTGCTGCACATTCAGGTGGATTCCTGACAGCAACCTGCCCTCTTCCTCCCCAGGCAATCATTTGGCATTTATTCTTCCACTGCTCTTGGGTTTCTCTGCACCTTGATTTATGGAGGTGAAGAGCTAGGAGCAAAAGAGAGGGAGCAGAGGATAATAAAACAGAGACAGGGGACCAGAGCAGAACACTAAGTGATATCAATAGTCTGGAAATGGGCTGTAGAAATGACAATCGGGATGAACTTCAGATAAAATCAGACTGGCAAAATCCAGGGCAGTTATATCGTCAGAGATATACAGCTGTACCAGACAGAGAAAAGGCATGCTGCTGCCCTTGGCCATCCTAGTATTTCAAGAGTAACAGGTTCTGGCTCAGTGCTTCCCCTCTTTACTCAGAAGGAAGGAAGGGTGCCAGGCTGGCCAGTGGCAGGTGAGAAGAGCCCTGCAGAAAACCTCGTGGAGTTTGTCTGCACAGCCTGGGATCCCACCTGGTTTGGTGACAGGGCTCCAGGATGAGCGTACAAGCTCCTGCTATTCCAGTAGTTCACAGCAACCTTCTTAGAAGAGGGACATCACAGCAGCAAGATGGGACACAGCCACTGCCCTTCTCACGGTGACCTGTGCATTTCAGGGAAATAGGACAGCTGCCACATGTCAGTGAGACATCGGCAGGGCTGGGAGCTCCATGTAGGAAGGCCCTTCCAAGACACTGCATAGGAAGTCAATTGGCTGTTTCAATTTACCTGCTCCGGAACATGCACGTCAGACCTGCACAAGGAGACACCTCGTCTGCACAGCTTGGCTAACTCTTCAAAAGAAATGCTCAGCTCTGTGACTGCAGCCAACGTGTGGGCAGGTCAGGCAGTCACTGCTTTGATTTTCAGCCTATTGCTGAGTCAACAGTTACAAAAGACCTCCAAGCAGAGCTCGTGATTTTGGTTTTATGGGTTATAACCTTGACTAAAAGCTGGGAAAGGGGAAAAAACTTCTTGAATGTGGTTTTGTTTTAAAGTTGAGATCTGGGGCCAGACCCTCATCTGCCAGAACAAGGAGACTCTGAGCCGCCTTCAGTAACCTCAGGCACTCTTACCTGCTGGAACTTGAAGCGTGGAAGCAGGTGTTAGTTCTCTAGGGAGTTAAAGCAAACACTGCATCCAACAAATCAATGTAACCTCAGGTGACCGGGTGCTGCACAGCTAGGCTATACCTGGAACTGCTGTGAATGAGTGCTGTGGTCTCTGGAGAGACTCCCTGGACAGGCTGGTCCCCACCCTGCCCTTCTCCTCCAGTCTTCCTGACCACAGCACAGACAAAGGAGCCGGATAAATCTGTAGGCAAAACAATACCAGGAGCTCGTTCACCTTCCAGAACGTGCGTGGAGGGACATTTTTTTGCAGCCAGTGTTTCCCTGCAGATCCATTCCATTCTCTCTCTCCTACACCCAGCGCTTCATTTGCTTATTAGAAGCCACGTGATGGAGAACTTTCCTCATCTTCCGCTCTTTTTCTCACCCTCTTCGCTTCTGCACTTGGTATGTGCCAATGTAGTTCAAGACCCTGTATTTATGTGATGATTAAGTTACAACAGTGACTAATCAGGATTTAACTGATCAGATTCAAAGCTTCTTTATTCATATGAACAAAGATCCCTGCCCCCTTTGATGTGCGTGTGTGACACCGGACAGTGCTGTTTTCCTGGACATCAGCTAGTAGCAAACACAATTACCTCAAATCCCCATTAGCTGAATACAGCACTGAGGAAAGCAATCATAGTCTGAACTGCTGGGAGGGAGAGGAAAGAGAGTGTGTTTTCCAGGGTTATGATGATTAATGTGAACTGTGCACATGAACCATGCATACGGACACTTGTAATTGTGAATACATCTCTGTGGGATTGTAGGTAGCAAGTATACATCTTGACTATGGGGAAAGTGGAATGGCACAGAAGGATAGAGGTATCACAGGCTATAAACAAAGACCACATAGACTTCTAGGGTCTTCTGGCGCCAGAAATAAAAAACCCAGAGAACTAGGAAGTACAAACTGCTGAGTGCCAGAAGGACAGGATGCAGGAACTAAAGTCAGCCCATCCAGAAAAGACCCTGAAAAGATGTGTAGCCAAATGCAGAGCCCTCCTGCCTTCTTACTCCAACACTCAACAAGTTAAAAAAAAAACAAAACAAGTTCGCATCTAAGTCTGGCGTTAGCCATGGGACTAGGGAGGAAACCACCTCCTCTGTGCTCTGGAGCTGATGAGAGGAGGGGGAAGACTGGAGAAAGGACATTTTCCCTGTGCCGGTGTGGTCCTGCTGAGGGAAAGTATGGACTAAGTTCTGCAGATGAAAACAACAGGGACAGCATGGGAAGTATCAGAAGGTGTTGCTCATGGCACCCCTGTTCCAGCTATAGTCTGTGGCCAAAATGAGACGAGCTGGGCACCCCAGACCAGACCACCAAGGCATGGAGAAGGGCCTTACTCTGCAGGATGCAGCAAGAGCCCCCACAAGGGGAAATGCAGGAAGCTGGCTGAGCTGACTTGATCACAGCCCACAGGGAACACGGGGCCCAGAACTGGGCTCCCCGCTGATCCACGTAGGCCTGTGCATTGTGCTGTGCTCCCGTTGCTGTGTAACACATAGGTCCAGGCAGGGGGGTACAAAAATAGCACGTGGCCATCCTGCAACGCAGGCTCAACCCTTCAGCGGGAGAAAGGCTGGGCAGAACTGTACAGGGAATGCCAGGGACAAAGCAGCGATCTGGGGGTCTGCAGGTATTGGAGCTGCACCAACAGCATGGGTGTACCTCATCACTGAGCAGAGCAGCTACACATCTGTGTCTGGGTGCTAATCAGGGGGTGGCGAGACCCATCAGACACCACACGGGGCCATGGGCACCAGGACGAATGGCGAGGAGCTCCCACGTGTCCAGGCTCCCCAGCAGAGAAGAACTTGTGCCTAAAGGTAAATGCTACCTACCCTCCCTCCTGAGTCACCTGTGACAACTGCAAACACAACCATTTGTATCCCAGATTTCCATACAGATTTCTAGTCAGACTAGTTCTATTGCCCCAGAGCTGGTAGCTCAGACAAAGCAGAAATGGCCCAGCAAGGAGGGCGTACACGTGAGAGTCCTCACGGATTGAGTTTAACAGCATCTGTGCCACCAAGAAACTCAAGTTGGAGGAGAGTCACCCAGGCTCAGAAACCCTTCCTGGTGGGCCAAACTGTGCTATTTCTCTACATCCCATCAGATTCTCTTGTGCAACGAACACATCCAGCCTCTAGGGAAGGGGGAGGAAGCCCCAGCACTGCACAGCCCACCCGTCGTAAGAGAGACCAAGGACTTAAAGGATTAAGTGGCTGCAACCACAGTGATAGTCACAAGAAAGCCCTCTGCCACTCTGGAGAAGGTCCCATTTGGCACATTTATTCTTTATAATATTCCTTGCTCTGTGGTAAATACAGAGTAGTCAGAGGGAGCTTTATCCCAACAGTCCAAACATAAATGACATGGAGTTTTAAATAATCTATGTGCTGGAGGGAGGATTATCTTTGTTGTAACATACAGCCAGTTAATCTTGCATTCCAAAATCACGATAGGTAACAGAGAAATGATGGGTTTCTCACTGTTCACAGGCAGTGGCATACTTGAGGAAGTTGCCTAGAAGGATATGGGATTTTAGATCTCAGAGCTACGTCATGCATTGGCTGCACCCAGACGATGAGCCAAACCCACTTCTTGTGGTCCCTATGCCCTGATTGTTGAGGCCAGGGGATGTTTTGGAGTCACAGCCATGACCTTCCAGGCTGTCTGCTTGTGGCCCTTTCCAGGAAGGCAGGCCTACTGAAGAACAGTGCTCTCATCCTGACAAAGAATAGGCACCTAAGATAATGTACCTCCTCAGAACAGGCACACCCAAAGCTCACCTCCTCTACTGCAGTCAAGCCACAAACAATCAAACAGCTAACATTGGTCACAGCTTCATTCATTTAAAGGAACAAAAGATAAAAATCAAATGAAGGCTGAGTGGAGATCTTACTGAGTAACCATTTAGTTATTCAACAGAACAAGAATATAACAACTCCAGTTGCCTTTTAGAAATATAAAATGGGACCAAGGCTATTCACAATCTTTTTATTGTAAATTGCCATTTTGAACAAGAACCTTGACAGAATCAAACTTTAAAATAATCTTAAGTTTGCACATGCTAGTCAACATGCCTTATTTTACACTGGTAGTAATACAAATTGTAAGAATCCAGTGTTTTGAGGAGCACTTTTCAAAATGCCATTAATTTCTTCCTAGAGAAATACCTCATGCTGCTTCTTAATTGTGTCTGTGTATTTAGACCTCATTTTGTACTTTGCATCCATTTTAAGATGCAAATCTGCTTAATCCAAACATTTACACAGCCCTAGATGTATATGATAGCGATCTATTTCTCAGCCCCAGGAAAAAACAGTTACATCAGTGCTCTCCAACGAGTTTTAAGTGTTAGCAAACCTTTCTTTAAATGAGAACTACAAAACCCTAATGGAAACTAGAAAAGTAACTAAGTTTACTGTTTAAATTTAAGCTGTGTACATGCACATAGTATGGATTACATATTGTAATGAGTTCACAGAGGATTCCCCATTATTTTATGAATCAAACAAATTGAAGCACCATGCACCAACAGGATGAAGCGAAGGCTTAAGGCTTGAAGTGGCAAAGGCATGATCACGATGCTTTCTAGAAAGAAGACAGAAGTACCTATAAATTACAATGTATTAGCAAACCAAAACTATTTACTTTACATATCTGAAGTTGACAAACTCAGATGCTGAAAAGATAAAACAGCAAAAAGTGCAAGCATGGAAAAATACTTCTAGGTTTGGTTGGTCCAGATGATTTTTATTAATCCTTATGCAGAGATGCGGTAGGAAGTCGCAGCCTCCTTAAAGGCTAGAGAAACTCCCACAATGTATTTTATGCTCTGTAGGCTGTAATAAGCCCTTAAATATTACTTCATTAAGTACAGATGACCACAGGTTGACTACTAACTACCTAACCACAGGTTGCTATAGAGTAAGTTTTCTGTACCTCTCCAGCACACAACCAGGTATTTTCCCAGGTATCCAGTAAAATTCCACAGAGAATTTCAGACACCTTATAATCCAGCTGCTTTGCAGGTACACGGCATATGCTTATGATACATGGTAGAAATTCTTGGAAATTACTCTGTGGTTCCTAACTTCCACTGAAATGGGAATACAAAAGTTTCTGCTACATCAAGGCCTGAATTCACACAAAGCTGTAGTTTATGAAGGGCATTTCTATCCACCCAGCATAACTTCATCTCTTCATTTATAGCTAGCACCAAACATCATTATCATAAGTACACAACTCTGAGGGGGCCTCTTTTCCAAATGTACTTCTGTACATTTTAAAGTTTTAAAGCAACAATCTAAGGTACAAGATTTCAGTGGTAAGTGCAATCCCCCTTGCTGTTGTTTCCTACTATTACTTCTCCTCCTGTCCTCTCTTTGAACTTCTGAGGCCTATGAAGTGTACAGAGGTTGTATCACGTGCCAAGAGCATTACACTTGCCACAATTTCTCAAAAGATTGGTCTGCTAATCAGTGTATACCTCAAAGAGGCTGAGGAGCACAGCTTGGAGCTCTGAAAAGGAACTCAGTCTTACTGGATTCCTTAGGAAGCTGCTTTCCAGGAGGACCATGTTTTACAGTTCCTCTCCTGTCCATTCAGTGGTTGTCATAAGGCACTGCTCTAGCGAGAAGTTTCAGTAACTGTCTACAGAAGTTTTGGCATCAAAACCACACGCGCTCTACTTACAGCCTTTCCACGATTCAGCATATGGGAAGGACTCAGGCGCACGTACACTTGAAGGCAGGTAATTCTTTTGTCCAAAGGTGGTACTGGAACTGAAAGACTACAGTCACTTCTCATGACAAAAGCACTTGCTTAAGTTTATGCACTTTACTGTATCATGGAGTAGAGTGGGGACACAAAGAGAAGGTACTTTGCTGCTTGGCAACGGTGACATTTACAATAACTACATGTGCTCTCAACACTATGGAGTTTTTCAGAAAGCATAACAAATGAAGCCAGATAGCACTGTTGACATCCCTTATGGAAAGAAGACTGTATCTTTTGAGCCCATACAGAACTGTAGAGCAGTCAGTTGCAAGACTACTTCTACATATGGGCTTAAACAAACCTTAAAACATGCTTTAGCAACCCTGCTGCTGCCACCACACCTCATGTATAGCCTGCAATAACGATCTACTGTTGGATCACTGAAGCCAGGCAATGCAGCTCCATCAAATTCACAGTTCCTACTATGCTTCTCTTTCCCCCAAACACAAACTGTGATTACGTTTTACAAGGGAAACGAGGGGGATTTTTGCTAACACATGGCCCTACTGCCGGTGTACTTGCCAATAAGAAGGTGACAGGAGGTCACAAGGGACCTCCTGCTAGCTAATTATTAGTTCCAGAGGAGATAGCTCTCTGAAAAGGCTCCACAGAGAAGTAAGTATCTGGTCACATTTCCTAAGACAGCATAATGGCCAAGCACCAGTCACTCTTCCCTGCACATTGGCCAGAATTGCAGCAGGAACTGAAAACTGCACAGCAGCAGGGAGAGCACTCTGCCATAGGCGCACAAGAGCACAGCATAACTGCTTTATTGCAGCCCAAGGGTTTCCTTCTCTTTTAAGGGTGAGTCAAATGAGAAAGCAACAATGAACCAGCACCATAAAAGCATTC
Source organism: Nettapus auritus (assembly GCA_011076525.1). Lineage (NCBI taxonomy): Eukaryota > Metazoa > Chordata > Aves > Anseriformes > Anatidae > Nettapus > Nettapus auritus. The sequence goes on along the minus strand of CM021791.1, from coordinate 119,422 downwards.
ACTGTTAGTATACAGTTCCTGGGAGAAGAGAAAAATCAGCAAAGGCAGCCATCAAGGCTGGGCTGGGAGAAGGCTAGAATATTTGTCTATACCTGTGGTAAGATATCAAACTTGCACTCTCTACCTGTTTATGCCAGAGTTGGTCGTGCCCCAAAGAAAAGGGGAATTTGTCTGGTCCAACTCTGCAAAAGGAAACAAATGACATAGCTCAAAACTAAGAAACACCAATAAAGACAAACACATCAGATCAGGAGTGTCTTTGTCGTTATTTCTACATGTTTAAGAGCAAATAGAAATCGATCCTGATGAATATAAGTGTCTGCTTCACCTGTCATTTAACTAAGGAACATAAAAGTTACCATGTTTCCAATTTCATCATCGCATAGGAGGTATAACAGCTTTTATGTAAAGTAGTAGACGTTTTGAAATATATATCCATGCCAATTACAGCAGGCATGTTGAATAATTCTCCATGTCCAGAAAAGCCTGTTAAGCCAGGCTACGTGTACTTTTAGGAAAGAACATAAGCAGGGTGTCCTACATATGAGACCTAAATGAATGGCATCTCTGGACTCACACTGTCCTAAGTGGAATTGTAAGACAGGACAAGGGAGAAGTCAGCAGTGTTACAGAAGGGGGAAGTTCCTTACCAGCTTCCCAGTCTTCACTACATGGAGGCGCCTGCCAAGTGCTCACAGCATTCACCTGCTCTCTCTGGAATCCAGAAGACTGGTTCACTTCAGGATGACAGAACAATCAGTGACCATAGTTCGTCCTGCTTCAGAAGCATTAAGAACTTTGGATCAAGTTGTAAAACATTTATTTGCAGGGTGCCCCCCATGCAACGTGAACCCGTTAGGTACACCCAGGAGCCAAGCATGGATTGGAAATCAAGCAACCATAAATAATTTTTTCAGCGAACAGCAAATGGCACTGTCCCCTGGGACCTGGCAAAGGAATGCTCAAGCGGAGAGAAAGCCTGCTAACACAAACGCAGGCGTGACTGCTACTCTCAGCGCAACTCAACAGAAGATGGAAAGCCACCAGCTCTGTAGTGTGGCAATAGCTCTAGAGACACTGAAGAGAACTAAGGAGACACTGAGTAGCACAGGATGCTTTTCTAAATAATTTGGGGGTTTTGTCTCACTGGGCAGGAGACAGGAATCTTAACTGTATGGCAGACGAAGCAAGTTCAACTGCAGAGAAGCCTGCCAAAGGAGCTGACCAATCTCTCACTGGGAGTGAGCTATTCAGGTTGTCCCAGCTGCCGGGATTTTCATAGCTTAGACACCTATTTGACTTTTCACATGGCACCAGTGGTCAAGCCTCAATGAAGGGAGGTCATCTCTGTGAAAAGAAGATCCTATCTTTCCGGTCATTGAAGCAGAGCTCCTGCTGGAGGCATTTCAATATGCACGGTCTCAGGTACAACCTTTTTATTCAAAAGTCCTGGGAATAAAATATGTGCAAAGGCTATCAGGAGCATCTAATGAGCCTACTCAATAAACCAAAGCAATCAAGACTCAAGTTTTTGAAGGCTGTTGTGTCACACAAAACTAGACAATAATTTGACTCCCACTTTTTTGGTTATAATAGGAGCTATCCTGACTAACAGGAGACCTCCGTCCCTAGGGTAAGGATGCATCTTAGAGCACGGGTGGTTCTCTTACCTATATCTTGCTCAATGATCCCTTTGTCGTTGCATTTCGATATGTGATCACTGAGGTCAGCTTGAGGAACAAGATGACGAGCGTTGAAGGGGCACGTGGCCAATTCTTTTGCAACATGAGGGTAGCTCTAGAGAAGAGAAAACCAAAATCACGTGCCATACTTCTCAATTTCATTTTTCCTTATGTTTTTTTACAAGATTAACAAGAGATATTTGTGATATTGCTTTAAAAGACTAAGCAAGGAATGGCAAAATACTGCTCAGACACTACAATTGCAAAGAGAAACTGAAACTGACTGTTCTTTGAAACAAAGTTCACTAAAAAAATTAATCAGCTCAAGGGTGGCTCAAATGAAACATACCCTCAGCTAACCTCCCTACAGTTTGCTGCAACACTGGCAATACAGCTACATGGTTTAAAGCACATATGAAGCTATTTTAAAAACAATAGAGGACAGATGGTAGGCAAATCCTAAACTATGCAGGTATTTTTAAGCAAGCAGGCACAATGACAGAGAAATTCTTTAACTCTTTCAAAACAGTTAGGGAGCTGGAAGCATTCCACCTACTTCTTCTTTGGTGCTTCTTCACATACATGCAGGTTCTACTCACAGTGCTATGGTAAGTTAGTTCACCCCTTGCTTTATTGGGAAAAATCACAACTTTGCCACTGTCGCAGTACCTGCCTGGCTTTGGCTGGCACAGCTCTGCTTTTCAGGGATTGTGCTTGCACCCAAGACAGATATAGAGGCAAAAGCACCTGGTACAGATGCTGCTCGAGGCAGTGAGCCCTCTACTACCACCGATACACAGCTGTAGCACAAGCTTCAAGGCAACTGTGATTCCCTACACTATGAAGCTGTAGACACAGTTCTGGTCTTCACAGGTTGCTGTGTCCTCACGTGTCCATCAATCGCTTCAACCAGCTTCAGCAAGCTGCTCTGGCAGGATCAATGTAAATTCTGCAAATTGCTTACAGACATCAACTGCATCCGTATTGGTTTATGTGGTCAGGTTGGGGGAGCGCGCAGGAGTGGCCTCTGATAGAGGTCAGGAGCTGCCCCATGCTGCTTCTGGGAAGAAGCTCAAAGAGGAAGGAGCAGCAGAAAAAAAAAAAAAACATTTTGAACTGACTGCAGCCCCAGTCCCCTGCACCTCCTGGGGAGAGAGGGGAGGAGGCAGAAGAATGGAAATAAGGTGTTTTTAATTTTGTTTTCAGTCTTCACTGTCCTACTCTGTTATTAATTGGCAATAAATTAATCTTCCCCAAGCAAAGTCTGTTTTGCCTTGGTAAATGGCGAGTGATTTCCCTGTCCTTACCTCAGCCCACATTTTTTTATTTTCTCCCTCTGTCCTGCTGAAGAGGTGGATTGAGAGTGGCTTGGTGGGCACCTGGAGACCAAGCAACTTTAACCCATCAATGTGACAGGTGATCATTATTATAACTCAACTCTCTCATTAGGAAATCTTGCAAAAAATGACTGGTTAACAGTTATGCAACACAAGGACAAAGCCAATAAGGCTAATTTAACATTTACGTGCTGATATTGTTCACCTGGCTCACATGCACATTCTTGCCAAAATCTGCAGGGGATGAACAAGGAAAAGTCTCTTGAGTGCAGCAAATATAGATGTACTTGCTGCTCTGCCCACCACTTTCACTTGTTACTTAATATTTTTTAAACTACTAGTTCCACCAAAATTAATTGTTTGTAAGTACTGATACCAGTGCATACATCCTCCAGCTGCATCTTTACTGAAAGGCACAGCACTGCTACACTGTTTTGAAAAACATATTGGTAAGCTGAAAGAGGAACAATTGGTTTTTAGAAAGTCTCAGCAAAAACCCAAAGCTTGGTCAGTTACTGGCACGTGACAGGTTTGAAAACAGACCTTAAGGATAGAGAACTGAGGGTGGAATGCTTCCAATTAAATGATTTGTATTCAAATTCTGAATGAAAGATTGAGGTAAAAAAAAAAATCCACCTCTCCCATGTGTGTTCAACCCAGGGTGTGCAGTTTCTGCCATTAAATGCTTATTAGCAACATTAAAAAAAATATGCAGCTATGCATTTCTGTCACTTAAAGAACAAAGTGCAACATCAAACCATTTCTACTCTGACTAGCCAGAGGTGGTGCACGTCACTCAGCCTGAGTTCTCTTCAGCTTAAAGTGGAAAAATTTATCTGATCTCCATGTGAGCTGCTTGAAGAGACTCAGATTTCATCCCTGACCTAACCATGAAGAGCCACACTGGTCTTAGGTGAGCTAACATCTCCTGAACCTGTTACTAAACAGGTCATAAAAATATATGAAATAAAGGCTAAATGGGACTATTTGTCAGGAACTTACTCGAGCCAGCCAGAAAACAAAATGAGAATAGGCACATTGTATTTACAGACACACACGCACAACCCCCATTCAGTACCTTGTTTGGCCGTTCAGCTTACCTTCTTGCACTTTACAAGGTGATATGGAAACCTACAGGCTCTGATTCGATGGTGCTTATTATATGGACATTGTATTAACCTCTCTGGATCCAGAACATCTGGAATGGAAGAATTGGGGCAGGGGAGGGGAACTAGTTAGAAAGACAAGATCTAACATTACTAACACAGTGAAGTGGAACAAACACACCACCACCACATCAGGGCTGTGATTTTAGGAAGTTAAACCAGTTCTTACTTTGAAACCCGTCATTGAGGCAGGAGCCTGTTTTGCATAACGAAACAGATTCACTTTGAAGTTTGAGCTGACATAGACATTAATCAAAACAGAGAATAGTAAGTAGCACTGCATAACAACACTTTAAGCTACCGTATTAGCTAGATCACCACAGTTACTCAAAATGAACGAGGACAGTAGTACTTTTCGAACCATCTTGGATGAGAATCACTGGGGTGATGATACATCCACTAGGGCCCTCAGGAGCTTCATCGCTGTGAACCAAGTCTTTTCTGATCAGCTAGTTTTGCTGGAGGAAAGATGCCAGCCAATTTAATTTAATTTCTGAGGATACAGCATGCCTAACATGGTTGATGTGACTTCTAAGTGAAGTTCCTCACAAGTCATGCAATTATTTAGAGCTAAGCAGTTATTAAAACACCTAAGAACCCAGGCAATGAACATGGAAGCAGTATGAATGTGTATATATGTGATACATAATCACTTTCATATTCTCTGTCTGGAAAAAGAAAGGCAGCCAGAAAGAGGTATGTATCTGCTACCTGCAGATCTGTTTGTTGTGTACTCACCAGGGAGCCAGACCAGGCTTCTTTCATCATTTCTGCCCTTCTGGTCTTTTTCACAGGCTTTTGATGCACTTAAGATTTTTTATTTTTTTATTTTTTAAAGCTGCTTTGTAATCAAATCCTAAACACGGGCTACAGTTTGTTTAGCCTCTTCCCTGCTATCGCATCCCCTTCTTCATGTCCAAAGAAGGGCAACAAAGCTGGAGAAGGGTCTGGAGAACAAGTCTTATGAGGAACACCTGAGGAAGCTGTGGTTGTTTGGCTTGGAGAAAAGAAGGTTCAGGGGAGACCTTACTGTACTTTACAGTAACCTTAAAGGAGGTTGTAGTGAGGTGGGCATCAGCCTCTTCTCCTAAGCACTAAGTGATAAGAAAAGGGTGAAATTGCCTCAAGTTGCACCAGAGGAGGTTTAGTTTTTGTTGTTGTTGTTTTTTGGAGAAATTCTTTCATTGAAAGGGATGTGCAGCTTTTAAACAGGCTGGCCAGGGAAGTGGTTGAGTCACCATCCCTGGAGGTCTTGAAGAAATGTGTAAATGTGGAACTTAGTAGCATGGATTAGTGGTGAATTTGTCAGTATTGTCAGTACCAGGTTAAAGGTTGGACTAGATGATCTTAGAGGTCTTCTCTGACCTGAATGATTCCATGATTATACATAAATTGGGGCTCAGTTGTCTCAACAGCCAGTTCAGGGAGCTATCTTGTCCCACTGGCTGACAGCTAGTTAAGGTGCAGTTCCTCAAGTCACACTGAGCTGAGTTCATGTTCCGGGCCACTAGGAATGTTGTACATAACCCTTCTTTCCATCCCAGCTGTGCTACGCTGCCACTGCCAGGTCTGCTGCTGTGAGCACCTCTCACCTCCATTAGCCAGTCTAGCCCATTACAACAGCTGAAAACAAAAGACTTCTTCATTATTAACATGGATTAGGTAGCTTTCTACTACTTCAGCTGTCCCTGTAATAGCAATTTGAAGTGGCTTCTCTAAACTGGCTCAATAGATTGAACAAACTATGTGGCCAGTACAAGGAAGGAGGCAAGGATGAGTACCTGATGGAGAGGAAAGGGAGCTCTTAATGCTACACAAAGCAGCAAACGCAGAAGTGTCAGGAGCTGGCTTGATCAGGTCAACAGATGCAGCTGTCAGGCAAAATGCTGCAGCGAGCAATGCCTCGGGGGCACCAAAGCAACACCAACACGCAGGTGAGATCCCCAGCCCTTAGCAATATGGCTCACAAAACCAACCCCCAAACAACCCCGCCACCACCAGAAATCACCTGAAAAAACTCCAGGCAGGCACAACTCCCGCACCAGAGGCAGTGGCTCCATCTGAACGCTGCCCAAGGGCCAGACCCTACCCATGCCCATCTGGTAACCACAAGCGGCACAGACCTAGGAGAGCCGCCCAACTCACCGCTTCCTTCACAGCTCAGCCACACAGCGCACGGAGACAGCACCAGAACCACCACCTGTAACACCCCCCCGGCACCCAAAGCCCGAACACCATCCCGCTCAAAGCCTCCCCCCTCCCGCTGTATCTGCTTCGTGACGGCGAAGACAATCCGGGATGGAAACACGCAGAGGGGGAGCGGGGCCGCCTCCACCTTCCACCCGCCCGAGGCTCACCGAAGTCATCCTCCACCTCCATGGCGGCCAGGAGCTGCGGGGCCGGGAGGGGCCTCGGGGCCGTGCCGCGGGCGGGGGCCGCGTGCAGCGCCTGCCCCTGGCGCCTGCGCGGCTGTCTCCTAGCAACCGCGCGGGGCCCCACCCGCCGTGGGGCGGTTGCCGTGGCAACGCCTTGTCCTTGTTCTCCAGCGGGCGTCGCTTCCTCCAACCCGTGGTGCCGGAGAGCCCGGCGCCCCCCGAGCTCCCACCTCCCTCCCTGCTCCCAGCGCTTCAAGTAATGCCCCCGGGGTGTCCTTCACGCCATCGGTACCCAGAAACGGGTACAAAAACTTGGAAGGAGAGCGTGGCCTGGCTCTGAAAACCTTGCGGGAGGCTGGTGCGGAGATGGAGCTGGAAGATGGGTGCGCAGCAGAGCTGTGCGCCGTGCAGCCCTGGTGGGTAGCTGACCTGCTGGGCCATGTCCTGCTGTTTTGAAGCAAGCTGAGTTGGTCGTCCCACTTGATTTCAGCCCTCCACCGGTCTCCTGTCTCAAAGGCTCTGAGCAAAAAGGCAGCTTTGAACAAAAGCTGTGTTTCACCTGGTCTTGGACATGTGCAGTGTGGGAGGAAAGAAACCTCATGTTTTATGGTCTAACCAGAGCCCTGCTGCTTCCCCTCCCCACATTGCTGCATTCAAAACCAATCACTTTTGCTAAATGATTACCTCATTTTGCAACTAAAATACAAGTGTTGAGTAGACATGAGATAAATGGAGAGATACTTTTTCTAAGCAGATAGCTGGTATTGCAGGGACCTCGATTCTGCAAACACATTTTTAACCATAAAACAGCTCAGGATAGGCTAATCCTGAGTTTCCATAGGGAACCGATAGGATCACCAGGATAGAAACACTTCTGATTTTATGTTGCCCTAGGGTTTACATACAGGTATGACCCTTTTTATCCCCATTTTCAGAATGTTCTTGAGTCAGGGAATAATCGAAAAGTGGCTTGGATGCCTGTCCTGTGCTGTATGTTAGGCTGCAGAAACTGAAGCAACCATCGCTGATACAATAATGAGCTGTGCTTCCGTCTCAAAGCAACTGAGCAAATTGACAGGAAAATGTCTCTTCATGGTCACAGGTCACTCAGTTACAGAACATGTGAGACTTCTGCAAAACTTACCCTAAGCAGCAATATGCCTTGCCTCGTCCCCTTTTTGTTTTCACATTTAAAGTAGATCTTTGGCTTGATCATTGTGGTTCCGGTCTGGGAGCTAGCAGTTGGTTCCTACCTTCATCCTCAGGCATGTGGCTCCCCTTTGACACTCTGGTCTGGAATTTAAAATATAGTAGTTTAGTTGGAAGCTACCTTCAGAGATCATCTAGTTCAAGTGTCTGACCTTATCAGAGCTAAACAAAAGTTAAATCATATTTTTGAACAGCGTTATCCAGATGCCTCTGGAACATTGACAGGCGTGGGAGCATCAAGCACCTCCCTAGGAAGCCTGTTCCAGTGTTTGACCACCTTCATGGTAAATAATTTTTTTGTGATACCTTGTCTTAACCTGCCCTTGTGCAGCCATTTCCCTGCATGCTATCATTAGTTACCACGGAGAAGAGATTGGCCCCTCCTTCTTCACTTCCCCTGAGGAAGTTGTAGAAGGCAATAAGGTTAGCCTTATTCTCTTAGCCTTCTTCTCTCCAGACTAAACCAACCAAGTGTCTGTAGCCTCTCCTCATAGGACATGTCTTCCAGCCCTTTTATCAGATTTATTGCCCTCCTCTGGACACAGTCAAGTAAGTATCTTAATATCCTTTTTATATTGTGGAGCCCGGAACCGCACACAATATTCAAGCTAAGGCCACGCCAACACTATGTTGAGTGGGAGAATCACCTCTTTGGACTGGCTGGCTATGCTGTGTTTAATGCGGTCCAAAATGCAGTTTGCCCTTCTGGCTTCCAGGGCACACTGCTGACTCATTACTCTGTCCCAAGTGTAGAACCCAGACTTCAACTTTATTGAACTTTCATGTCATTGCTGATTGTCCAGTGCTCCAACTTAACTATCAATCCCTCTACCTCTTCTCAGCAAGGTGGGGGAGAAAATTGGAAAAAAAAAAAAAAAAAAAAAAAAAAAGTAAAAAAGCATGTGGATTGAAATAAAGACAGTTTAATTGGATGGAAAAGAAAGGGAAAATAATGATAAAAGAATATACAAAGCAAGTGATGAATAATGCAGTTGCTCACCACCTGCTAATCAATGCCAATCCAGACTGCAAGCAGCAGCACCTCTCCCACCCAACTCCCCCCATTTTTATTTTTCAGCATGACATCATATGGTATGAAATACCCCTTTGGCCAGTTTGGGTCAGCTGTCCTGGTTGTGTCCCCTCACAGCTTCTTGTGCACCCCCAGCCTCCTTCCTGGCAGGGCAGCACGAGAAACTGAAATGTCCTTGACTCTGTGTAAGCAGTGCTTTGCAACAACTAAAACATCAATGTGTTACCAACGTTATTCTCATCCTAAATCCAAAACACAGCAGCATACCAGCTTCTCAGAAGAAAATGAACTCTATCTCTGCTGAAACCAGGACACACAGAAGATCAAAGTACCAAGACAGGACTTCCCCTTCATGAACCCATGTTGTCTATGTCTGATAACAGCTTTGTTCTTTAAATGCCTTTCAGTAGCACCCAAGATAATCTCCATAACTGTTCCAGGGACTGAGGTTAGACCATCTAGTCAGTAGCTTCCTACATCTTCTCTTGTGCCCTTCTCGAAGACTGGTATAACATTTGCTAGCTTTCAGTCAGCAGGGACCTCCCCAGACTCCCAAGACCTTAGGCAAATTGAGAGGGGTTTTCATTGGACCTTCTCTTGCTGTTGGCATACTTAAAAAATGCGTTTTTTGTTGTCTGTCTATGCTAGCCAGTGTCAATGTTAGTTGCTTGATTTGCACCTCTTGTTTTTTTTTTCTTGAATAGTCAATCAGAAGGAAAAGCAGTAAACTTGCTTGCTGACAATGTATACCAACAGGCCTTGAAGTGTTGAGCTGCACGTGCTGCCCTCCAAACACAGGGATAGTGATGAGACTCCCCCAGACTCAGGGGTATGTGTAGTTGTGAATTCAAAAGAGTCATGAACACTGCCAGCTGCTTTGGCAAGGAAACTGAACCACACGTGTCAGTTCCTTTTTAGGCTGATTAGCACCTACCCCACAGCAGGCCTCACCCCTAGTGGGAAGATTTCTCCAGTGGAGTACATGTCTATATAGATGGAGTTGTCCAGCAGAACATCTTTTCCAAACCTGCTTTTGCTTGCAAGGGAATTGAAGATATTTAGGGAGAAAGTTTGTTGTCCCTCAGCTACAAAGCCAGCTGCTGATTAGGGCTCTGGGTAGTCCTACATCATCATACTCAGGAATGCCATGAAGCAGCTCAGCAGTTCCCCTTCCTCAGCTGCAACCCTCTACCCCGTTTATCCTGCTAAATGAAAACAATGCTTTGGAGAGCTCCCGGACTCCACTTAGTCCACAAGTCTAACAGCACCAACTGGCCATACTCCCCTGCCACTATTGTAATTAGTGTCTTTCCAGAAACTTTCCTCAGGAAACCCTTGGCACTTGGCATAGATCTTAGTAGGTGGGCAACATGCACTATGAGCCTATTCATTCACATTCCTGCTCTTCTCTGGGGACATTTTCCACATAAGAACACCTCCTGGCAAACACCGCAGCATCCAGAGGATAACAAATATCCTTTCTTCCCCTTCACAAGTGTTTGTGGAGCTGTTGCCCTCAAGGGCCTCCAGCAGCTCTGGCTCCACACAAGAGGCCAGCAGTCTAAACACCACTTCTGCAGGATGTGCACTGAGAACAAAATAGCATGACAGGACAAAGGAAGCAAAGCCTTTGTGGCCAGAGGCTGATGGCAGGACTTGTGTACACATCACTTATGTGTCAATGACAGTGCTTTTTAGGAGAGACACTGCAACGTTTTGCACCCTTCCTGCCCTTTTTGAGAAAGGCAAAGGCTGCTATCTGCAGAAGTGTTTACAGAAGACGTAAGGGGAAAAGACTTCCTCCAGTCACCAGGTGTCTGAAGTGACCATAAGAGAAAGGAAAATGCAGAGGCGCAGGCTAGTATGCATCAGAATTTTAATCAGTCAGAAGGAAACAAGGTCCCTCCAAGAGGAATCACCAGTCCAGGAACCACTGGGGGAAGATGAGAGTCTGTCCAATGCCAGACATACCAGCAGCTGTTCTTCTGCCACCTACCAACTTCTGGGGCCCTGGGGGTCTTTCTCCAGAGCCATCACCAGCAGCTTTAGCACGGGAGACACCTTGTGCCACAGTAGCGGCTGCCAAAGCCAGAGAAGCCAAAGCCCCCGGAGGA
>CM021791.1:11296-36335 GCA_011076525.1 Nettapus auritus | reverse complement strand
AGGATTTCTGGGATAGCAGTGCATTGGTGCCATCAGGAGATGAGTCCTGAGTGCCAGAGGGGTCACATGCAGGCTGGGGACATTGGCCTGGAGCAGTCATGTGGGGTTGTTTGCAGCCTCAGGGTCAGGAAGAGCCCAGCTGCGTCCAGGCCTGCAACCCCCACTTGGATGCGAAGGGGCTCCCATGTGGGAGGATGTGGCATGTCCCCCTCTCGTTCACCCTCCAAGTTCTCTCTGATTGTGATTGAATGTGGCCTTCACAGGCAGGTGATCTGCCCTACTGCTTTTGACTCTCATTCCCCTAATGCATCTCTGGCGAGGCATTGGTGCACCTGTTGGGCCACCTCACATGCCTGGGCTACCTCTAATGATGACATCCTAAATATCCAGAGAAGTGCTGGGTGGACATATTGGAAGAAATCCAATGTAGGGTCACCAAGATGATCAGAGGACTGGAGCACCTCTTCTATGAGGAGAGGCTGAGACAGCTGGGACACTTCAGCCTGAAGAAGAGGAAGCTCAGAGGTTATCTCATCAATGTGTAGACTATCAGCTAGCTAAATAGTCCCACTTTATTTTGGACTGCATTGAGAGCAGATTTAAATAACTGGTAGAGCAAGAATAAAGGGCCTTAATGCAATATGTTGATGACTCATTGTTAGGAGCCCCAGCGAAAGAAAAATATGAACAGTTGTATGAATATCTGAAGGGACGGTGCAATGAAGATGCAGACAGGCTCTTTTCAATGTTGCCCAGTGCCAGAGTGTTGTGGTTTAACCCAGCTGGCAGCTAAACACCACACGACCGTTTGCTCACCCTACCCCCTCCCTCTCTGGGATGGGGGAGAGAAACGGGAAAAACTGAAGCCTATGAGTTGAGATAGAGACAGTCTATTAGGACAGAAAATAAAATAATAATATGTATGAAACAAGTGATGCACAATGCAATTGCTCACCACCCGCTGACCAATGCCCAGTTTATCCCTGAGCAGCCGGCTCCCCCACCCCGTCTAGCCACCCCTATCTATTGTTTAGCATGATGTCAGATGGTATGGAATACCCCTTTGGCCAGTTTGGGTAAGCTGTCCTGGCTCTGCCCCCTCCCAGCTCTTGCTGCACCCCCAGCCTGCCTGCTGGCAGGACAGAGCGAGGAGCTGAAAAGTCCTTGGCTTAGTGTAAATATTGCTCTGCAACAATTAAAACATCAGTGTGTTATCAACATTAGTCTCATCCTAAATCCAAAACATAGCACCCTACCAGCTACTGGGAGGAAAATTAACTCTATCCTAACTAAAACCAGGACACAGAGCAAGAGGCAGTGGGCATAAACTGGAACAAAAGAGGTTCCATCTAAACATCAGGAAGCACTTCTTTACTGTGCGGGTGATAGAGCCCTAGAACAGGCTAACCAGAGATGTTATGGTGTCACCCTCCTTGGAGTTCTTCAACAGCCATCTGGATGTGGTCCTGGGAAACCTGCTGTACTTATCCCTACTTGAGCAGAGGGACTGAAGCAGATGATCTCCAGAGGTCCCTTCCAACCTTAACCATTCTGTGATTCTGTAAGTTGGTTCCTTCACACCACAATGTGTATGATGCAGCCACAACTTAGTTTCTCTGGGCTCCTTAACAGTAGAAAGCTGGGGAGGGAGTTCAGGTAGGTTAGCACAGCTTAGTCCACAGAAATAGGAGATGCTTCTGAGCTCCTGCCTACTGATGCAAAGGCTGGAAAAGACTCACATGAGTTCTTCTGGACTGCAAGGAGCAATCCCAGAGAGGGATGTGAATTATTTCCCCCTCCCCAGGGCAAAGGGATATCCAAGCTCTGGCCTTGGTGTTCATAGAGCTGTAGCAGATAGCCTGTCTCTGCTCCGAGGAACTTTGGATGCTCCCCATCCTTGTCATGTTGTCAGAGGATTATAGACACTAAGCAGCAACTTCCCAACTTCCTTCCTCAGATGCAGTGTGGATCACTCTCCCTGCACTCTAATAACCTTCCAAATGTTTGGATGGAACTTCACCAGGTAGCTGTTAGATCTGGCTGAGAACAAGACAAAGAGGGACAACTCTCATCCAGGTCTGGGTGAGAATTGTCTCTATTTGTTGTGTTCTCAGCTATTTGCTTCCTGATCCTGGCTAGGAATACCTTGGTCAACTTGGGGGAGAAAGATGCACTTGCAGTGGGGCAGCAAATGCATCCATGAGGAAGAGCTGTGGACTCCTTGTGCAGGAGTGGGTGGGAACACCTAGGTGCTCTTGCTAGAACTTGCCCTTTCACATGGCTTCACTGCCTGGCCTGTGTCCAACCATGTATGAGGACAAGATCAAACCTTGCTTATCCTTGCCGTGGCACTGCCAAGGAAGAGGTGATCTGCAGACTGCCAGGACAAGCGGGGCCTCTCCGGGGCCAGGCTTTGGGTTAAGTGGGCTGGAGGCACCAAGTCTCAGGTCTGGTCTCTGTCAGGAGTGTTAGCAGCAGTAGCCCCACTGCAGCTCTGAGTTGCATGGTTAGTAGGCAAGCTCAGGGAGCAGTGGTGAGGAAACTTCATCGTCTCTGCCAGCACCCAATGGGTAATTCTAGATAGCAGCTAGATCTTTCAATAGCCTTCTTGACACTGAACAAATCCAGTCCTTTCAGACCCTCCTCATGCCACATATGTAAGGGTATTTTGAATGGGAGACCCTCTGCTTCAATAACATTACCTGATCAAGAACTTTTCTAGTGCAAGTGGAATTATACGTAAAGGGTGAAAACAATAAACAAGAAACCACAAGGAGACTCAAACCTGATACACAAGAGATAGCAATAACCAAGTTCACAAGTCTCCACTAGCTAAATAATGGTCCCTTAAGAAAATAGAGACATAGCTTCGGACTTAGTCACCTGGATATCATAACTGTTAAGAAGGAGAAAACAAGAGGAACATGAAGACTTGGGAATTTCAAGGAAGGCCATGGGGCTATAGAAAACTTACTAAGGAATGTTTTGGGAAAGGGTGTGACAAATAAAGATAAGGGGTCAAAAGAGTCTTCTTGCCTCTTTTATACAACCAGCAATTACCTTGTTGTATGCTTGTCTAACCAATCCCTGCCCTTGATCACCACAGGCTGCTTTATCTTCTAATTAAAACTTCCTTAACTATCTTTCTGTGTAATAACACTTAGTGTGTGTGTTGTAAGAGGCTCTCTTGCCTTGCCTTCCGCTTTCGGTGCAGCATCTGCTGGCTGAGCCTTGGTGCAGCAGGAACCGTGGGCAGAGAGGGCATCAACATCACCTGCTCACACCCTGACATCCAGACCTGTAACTACATCCACTGATACCTTCAGCTCCCGGGCCAAGGCCCTCCATTCTTTGTGAGCAGTCACAAAAGCTCCATACCAGTGGTGGACCCAGCGGGGTGGCTGTCAGTGGCAGCAGACCACCGGTTCAGCACTCTGTGGCTTGCCCAGCCACGGCGCAGGGACACAGCAGTGTATTACTGTGCCCTGAGAGCCACGGGGAGAGAAGCTGGGGCTGCGGCCGGGTGAGAACCAAGGTGGGTGGGGCTGGGTGGGTGTGGTAGGGGCACAGCCCCGGCTGGGCCTGCTGGGAAGAATGGCAGTGACAGTTTCCCTGGCTGCCCATCTGACACTGCCCCAGGCCCACTGAGGCCCCACAGCCCCAGGGTCCCCCTGCCTCATCTCCAGAACAGCACACTGTGCAGAGAGCTTTTCCTGCTCCTCTCACTCTGGCCCCCTGCGCTCCTGCTGGGTCAGAGACAGAAACCCCCTACAACCGAAGTGCGCAGTGCTCGGGAAGGAGTGATGGCAGCTACCAGCCCCAGTGATCCCGAGAGAGGAGCAATGTCTTTGTTCTCTGCACAGCAAGGCAGGTAGCAGAGGTGCTCCTGTCCCAGCAGCCAGAGATCCCTTGGTCCTTCCACAGGGACCTGGCATTTCTCCCTCACAATGCATAGGGATGTCTTCTGTTTCTTTGTGGGTTTTGTTTTTGTTTTGGACACCCCTAACATAGCCAAGGAATCCCTGAGCAGTGTTAATGCTAGGTTTTAATTTTTAAAAAAGAAAACCTAAAGTGGTTTACTGGTTGGTTACTTTTTTACAAACTCATATGCACAGTCCTTCCATTTCATAATCTCCTATCAAGTCATTTCTGTACCTGCTCGGACTTCATCTCAAAAGTTGGGAGTTCAAGCTCACCTCAGTCATGAGAAAGGGAAGTATAGGTTCCCAACACCTTCAAGGATTTCTCACAGAGGCTAGTTTTGAGACCAAGCTCTTATTGTCCACGACCTTCCTCAAACCTAAACACATGACTCTGTATTTTTGACACAAGGTCCTGGAGATTGGATGAACACCTGCTACAAACACTTGTAAATAGACGTTTGAGGGCTAAGTTCGTGCCTCAGGAGTCACTACATTTTTAACCTGAGAAAAGGTGGTGTTGAATTTCTGAGTTTTATTAAAGCTGGAAAGAGACCACTGGGAGGAAAGTCCTGGGTCCAGCTAGACCCTGGGGAACCTTTCTGCCTGATCCTACCTGCATCTAGTCAGTACCTATAGAAGAGGTGGACATGGGTGTGCTAAAAAGGGGAATCTTACCTACTCCTAGGATACAGATCCCATTCCAGCTGGATGCTATATGGTCAGAGAAAGTCATCATGGATACCTCCCTTAATGAGGAATGGCTGGACTGGTTGAGATTACTGTAACACACCAGATGCTGGAAGGCATCCAGCAGACTCCTATTGCTGGACGGTTGACTGGATGATCTCTTAATCTACTATGTTAATTTTCAGGTGCCCATGGCCCCTTTGACAATCTTACCTGGAGTTCAGAGGCAGTCGTTCTACAGCTGGGCAAGTTTGCCAGAGAGCATGCTCAAGCACCATCTGACTTGGAGGGTTGTAAGAAGCCTGGATGTGGCCTCATTGTGCAAGTAAGAATTTCTTGGTGCTGAAATACCTGCCCTTAGCCCTAGGAAACTTATGGCATAGCAAAGATTGCGTCTTCATTCCTTTCTTCACAATGAGCACCAGGCCTCTCAGATGCTGCTGTAGGTGAATAAGTACAGACCTTCGGGGGATTCTGGGTGTTTTTCTCTGCACCTGAGTGTCCTAGCTTTGGCTGGGATAGAATTAATTTTCTTCATATAGGCTTGAATAGTGCTGTGTTTTGGATTTGTGATAAAAATAATGTAGATGCACCAATGTTATAGTTGTTGCTGAACAGTGCTTGCACGGAGTCAAGATCTTTTCTGCTTCTCATGCTGCCCTTCTGGAGATGAGGCTGAGGATGCACAAGAATCATAGAATCATAGAACCATTAAGGTTGGAAAAGACCTCCAAGATCATCTGGTCCAACCATCCCCCAGAGAAGTTATGAGGGGACACAGCCAGGACAGTTGGCCCATACTGACCAAAGGGATATTCTCTACTGTATCATGTCATGCTCAGCAATAAAAGCAGGGAGGAAGGAAGGATGAGTGGAGGACATTGGAGTTATGGCGTTTGTCTCCCAAGTAACCATTATGCATAATGAGCCCTGCTTTCCTGGAAATGGCTGAACATCTGCCTTGGAGATCTCCCATGTGAT
Organism: Nettapus auritus; assembly: GCA_011076525.1. Classification (NCBI taxonomy): domain Eukaryota; kingdom Metazoa; phylum Chordata; class Aves; order Anseriformes; family Anatidae; genus Nettapus; species Nettapus auritus. The sequence goes on along the minus strand of CM021791.1, from coordinate 30,744 downwards.
CTGTTGTGTGTGGGATGTTTTGTTCCAAAATAGCACATTGTTGCCCTCAGAATTCAGCATTACACAGAAAGAGAGGGTGTGTGTGCGTGCACGTGCCATGTAGCACTGTTCCCCCTCCCCCTCCCAGCACTGTTTGCATGTAGGTCTGAGCTAATGTCCAGCAATGACACCTTGGAAGTGCTTTTGAGGGACTGGGCATGCTGACACCGGATGGGGCACAGCTGTCCAGGTGAGACAAGAGTGTTCTTGGCAGTAAGCTGGTTGGGCTTATCAGGAGGGCTTTAAACTAGATGTGGTGGGGGAAAGGGATGCTCCTCTGAGCGAAGAAAGCATACCTGACAACACCATCACCCTAAGTAATGGCAGGAAAATACTTGGGAACTGTCCCAGTGCAATGAGGAAGGGTTCTAGAAACACAATACGACTGATTGCCCAGCTGAAATGCCTCTACAGCAAAGCATGCAGCATGGGAAACAAGCAAGAGGAATTGGAAACCATGGTGCAATTAGACAAATGTGACCTGTTTGCTATCACAGAAATGTGGTGGGATGGATCACATAATTGGGATATTGGAATAGAGGGCTACAAATTCATCAGAAGGGATAGACAGAGAATGAAGGGAGGGGGTGTTGCCCTCTAAATTAGGGAAGGAATTGATTGTGAAGAGTTGCCTTTGAGAAACAGCCACAGACAGGTTAAGAGCTTATGGGTGAGAGTTAAAGACCACACCAATAAAGAACAGCTTGTGGTTGGGGTCTACTACAGGCCGCCCGATCAAGGGAGTCTGGATGAGGCATTCTTGCTTCAACTACAAGAAGTGTCACACTCTCACACTCTCATCCTGATGGGGGATTTCAGCCACCCAGATGTTTGTTAGGACAACTACACAGCAGTCTGTAAGAAATCCAGAAGATTCCTAGAGTGCATCCTGGTCCAGGTACTAGACAAACCAGCCAGATGAGAAGTGTTACTTGACCTCATGCTCATTAACATGGAAGAGCTCATTAAAGAGGTCAAGACTGGAGGCAGTATGGGCTGCAGCAACCATGTTCTAGCTGAGTTTATGATCTCTAGGAATACAGACTTGGCAAAGAGCGAAGTGAAGACCCTGAACTTCCAAAGAACAAAATTCCAGCTATTTAAAGACTTCATAGAATGAGATCCCGTGGAACACGGTCCTTAGGGACAAAGTAGCTGAGCAGATCTGGCGGCTCTTTAAGCATGTTTTCCTTACAGTGCAAAAACTCTCCATCCCTCTGCATAAAATAGTGGCCATGGAGAGCAGACAACTGGAATGGCAGAGCAAGGTACCTGCAGGTCAAACTGAGGCACGAGAAGGAAATGCACAGGCAGTGGAAGCAGGGACATGTTGCCTGTGAAGAGTACAGGGATTTGGTCCGGATGTGCAGGGATGGGATGAGAAAAGCCAAGCCACAGATGGAACTGAGCCTGGCAAGGGATGCAAAGAACAACAGGAAGAGATTCTATAGATATATTGCTCAGAAAAGAAAGGCCAAGGAAGAGTGTCTCCCCTCTGATGGATGAGAAGGGAGAACCGGTAAGGACAGTCATGGAGAAGGCTGAGGTACTCAGCAACTTCTTTGCCTCAGTCTTCACTGATAGTCAGGCTTCCCAAATCTTTTGTTTACCTGAACCCATAGACAGAGGCTGGGGCAGGAAAGTCCCACCCACTGTAAGTGAAGAGAAGGTTTGAGACCACCTAATGAAATTAAACACAGACAAGTCTATGGGGGTCTGATGACATGCATCCAGGGTCCTGAAGGATTTGGCCTTGTAGTTACCAAACCTCTATCCATCTTATTTGAAAAGTTCTGGCAGTCAGACGATGCCCCTGATGACTGGAAAAAGGGAAACATCACTTCAATTTTAAAAAAAGTGTAGAAAAGAGGGCCTGGGGAACTAAGACCGGTAAATTGTGCCTGACCAGTCTGGTGGTTTTCTACAATGGAGTGACTGCATCGATTGGTAGAGGAAGACTGACTGATGTCATCTAGCTGGACTTCTGCAAGGCCTTTGACACAGTGCCACAAGACATCCTGGTCTCCAAATTGGAGAGATATAGATTTGATGGATGGACCATTCAGAGGATAAGGAATTGGCTTGAAGGTTTCACCCAGGGAGTGGTGGTCTATGATCTATGTCCGAGTGGAGGCCAGTGACAAGTGGTGTACCTCAGGGGTTTGTTCTCAGACTGGTACTCTTTAATATCTTCTTCAACAACATAGACAGTGGGATCAAGAGGCTGTGGATGTCCCATCTCTGGAGGTGTTTCAGACCAGGTTATATGGAGACCCTGAGCAACCTCACCTAGTGGGTGGCATCCCTGCCTATGGCAGGGAGGTTGTAACTAGATGGTCTTTGAGGTCACTTCTAACCAAGGCCATTCTATGATTCTGTGATTCTATGGTTCTATGATTCTACGGTGAGACCTTGCCAGCCTTTGCAAAAGAGACAAATGCCATTAAGAGCAAGCTGGTGTGACTTATCTGGTTTTGTTCAGATCCAGAATAATGATAAAATAGCAAAACAGTCCAGCAAAGCTGTCAGCAAAACTGTCACAGATTCAAGGAGTGACTGGACCAGCTTTTTCTGCTCTTATTTTTCTCTCATCCTCCTCTGATGAACACTGTGGAAAAAGGGAGCCCTTGTTGGGAGACAGGAACTCTCTTGTGGTTTTACCTCCTAGCCAGAATAGCCTGAGGAAGAAAACTTCCTTCTTAGCCCTGCATCTGGGCATAAGCCAAACCCTCAGCATGTGAAAAAAAAACAAAACAAAACAAAACAACAAACAAACAGAAAACCCTGCAAACATTACTCCTTCTGACAGAAAACATCTGTTCTCTCCCATTTCTAGGTATGAGCTTGTCCCACTGTGCTCAGTGTGCTTGGCATGCAAGTCCTTAAAGTCCTTTTGGTGCAGCAAAAACAGACTGGTTCCTTTCTGCCACTTTTTGTTTGTTTGTTTGTTTGTTTTTGTGAAGCCAGGAATGAACAGCTGTTCTAAATACAAAGGGATAAAGCTCTGTCTCCTGTCCAGAACCATCTTTTGGGTTCCTTCTCTGGGATTGCCTGCAGCAGCTTTAGTAGGAGAGGCATGCTCTGCTACAGTATCAGCTGCTGAAACAGGAGAGGTATCAGCACAACTGTCACAGCTGGGATGATTGGCACTTGTCTGAGCAGGACATGTGTCCGTGCTGTGGGTGCACATGGGAAAGAGGGCAGGAGGAAGCAAATACAGTGGCATATGAGGAGCAGAACTGCACCGAGTCATGGGCTGAGTCAAGGTGCCTACTGGTCTAACATTCACTGCCTAGCTCAAAGCCTAGGATCCACCTCAACCAAGTCCCAGCCTCACTCTGTAGAAGGCTTACTCTCTCCTTCCTTCTCCTATGAGAAGAAGCTGCCATTCCCAGGCTAGGACAATTGGTATCAGCTCAGACATTCATTGAGGAGAGAGCTGATCTTGAAGAAGGAGAAGAGGCATCACACACACCTAATTCCCAATGAGAAGGAGGTAAGAGAAGTGGATTAGAGAGCAAAGAGTTGGGCTAATTTTTATAGTAGCTCTGCACTGCCCCAGGACCAGAGACATTCATGGAGGTAATAATTTTCTGACAGTCTCGTGTCAAATGCAAAACATCTCAGCTAATGATATGGGCTGTGTTCTAATTTCCTGCATTGTTGCCTTTTCATTTCCTGGTTTACCCCACGTGATTCCCATAAGAAATCTTCTTTAAGTGCCAGATAAATGGCCCAAGGACTTCTGGGGCAGAAACACATCAGTGCAGATGGAAGACTCAGATCAAGTGCTGGAGGGGTCCATACAGGCAGGTGATGTGGATGTGGAAAGGGGCACTGTTCTTGAACCTCTTGGCTGGATTACCAAGGAATCCCATGTGACATGGGCTCCCTTGAGGATGTGCCACATCCTTTTATTTTGCTCGCTCCATCTCTCTGATGGACACTTACTGTTGCATGCAGGTGGGCTTCTGATGTGGGGTTTGACCATATCCCAACTAACAGTGCCTTCAGGAAAATGTCACTGGGACCTTTTGCATCACCCTCTCTCCATGCAGTCTTTGAGGTCCTCAGACAATATCAAAAGCATGTCTGGGGCCTGGTCCTTCCCCAGAGTATTTTAGTCATGTTCTGCCACTGTGGTCCACTGCATCTCCTCAGCAGATTCCACAGTTGCACAATTGCTGAGGTTTTCCTGTACATAATTTTTGTTTGTGTGCTTGACTGCATGCTGTCTTTACATAAGCACGAGATTTTTGCAAGCATGTGAGATTTTTCCATGATTGCATGCATATGTGCATGTGCACAGGTATGTCTGTACTTGTGTGACCCCTCATCATGAAGGCATGTGCAGGTCATAGCAAGGAGACTCCTCCATGATGTATGCATGAGTACCACAGAGTATCATTTCCCCTTTTCCAGACAGCCTATTTGTAGCTGAATGGTGATAGCTTCAACCTAGATGAGAAGTGTTCAGAGGACTAGCACTGAAATGCAGTCCCTGTCTTGCTTTATATACTGAGAGAAAGGCCAACAAATTATGCCCACCTCATTTAAGCCACATCTGTGAGTGCACCCCCTGATGATGAAGTGTTGCTGGCAGCTAGGGTGGGGCACAGTCTCCTCATGTCCTTGTCAATGTCAAATGCACTTCTGCAGCTTATCCACCGAGGGCTGAATGAGTCTGGGACCGAGACCCTTGGGCCAAATGGGTATTGAATTAGAAGAGCAGAGGTCTAAATATTGCTCCATTGTGAGATGTAGGACAGATACCCTGGGCTGCAGAGGGAAAGCAAAAAAAAGTGAAGCCTCCTTTGGTTTTCACTCACCAGGGAATCCATGTCGCCCATTAAAATCTGAGTCTGAGTTCCCAGAAACTGTGTCTGGGAAGACAGGAACATGCATGCAAAGCCTGCTGCAGTTCCAAGAGGGGTGCAGGCAAAGTCGTTTCCAACAGGGGCTGCAGGTAATTTGTAAGGGCTTCAGTCAGGGTTGAGTCCCCTTTCCTTGGGAGCACCTTTAAAGTTGAAGTTCTAGAGGTTGACCCTAACCTGAGTTACAGCTCCAGCTGTGACACATCTCTACCTGTATCTGACCGTGGACCCCACTTATCTCAGATTGGACTTCGACATGTGGATGACTTTCCAGCTTAACCTGAGACCTGCTTTTTCTCTATGAACACAACTGGTGATCACTGGACTTTGTGTGACTGTGCCAGACTATCACAAGACCTCATCCTGACCTTGACTGACTCGCTGATTTGCTTTTCAAGCTCAATAACAGAAATATGTAAGACAAGAATCAGCACACACTTGCAGACCTGTGATCTTATTGGGGTTTTGGAGATAAGCTACAATAGCTGTCATGATGGGACTGTGCAGTGACTGTGCAAAGCAGAAAGCAGAATTACAGCCCTCCACTCCATGACAGTAGATTCCTACCCTTTCAGGGACCTGCTGGGCAGAATCTTATGGGAGAATGCCCTTGGACGTCTAAGAGGCCACACAGGGGGTTGTGTGTTAAAGTGGTTAAGATCTAATAGTAAAATAATGGAAATCCTCATAACTAGTTCCTTCCACTTAACTTGCTTCCAAGCCTGCTGCTTTGCCTCTCCCTTCCCCTCAGGCTGCTTGCAGGGTCCCAGTGGCCCCAGTGGCCCCACAGCTTATGTGCCCATGCCAGCGGAAGCTCCTGCCTGCACTCCTGCACACCTGAGGTTGCTGCGGGTGGCTCGGCTCCCTCTGTTCCTTCCCATGGAGCTGCCCTCATGCCCTGGGTCCGAGCAGCGGCTCCTGCTTGCTCTGTGATTCCAGCTGCCATGCCAGGCAGCACTGCCTGCCTTGCACAGGACCCTTGACTGTCAATGCCAGCTCCATGGGCAGCACCAGCCAGCGGGGCCCAGGGCTTAGGGTGTTGTTGGAGTACCATGTCCCCATCCCCCAGCACATGACGTGCTCCTGCTGCTGGCTTTGCACAGCTGCAGCAGTGTTGGCCACAGCTGGGGGATCAGTGCTCAGCACCCTGGACCATGACTGCAGTTTCTCTTCCAAGCAGGGATGTAGCTGGAGGAGGTCTGCACACTCGGTACATCACTTAACAAAACTAATGCTAACCAGAGGCCCATTGGAGACTTTAGTGAAATGATGGGCAATGGAGGAAGTTGTGCTATATTTCTGCTCTCTCATTCTTCTTGTTGCATGCTGTTTGTTAGGTTATCCTCTTACACTAGGGGACCTTCTCCTGTTCTTGTTCACAGAATCACAGAATCAGAGAATCACAGAATCATAGAACTGTAGGGGTTGGAAGGGACCTCAAAAGATCATTGGGTCCAACCCCCCTGCCAAAGAAGATTCCTCAGAGCAGGCTGCCCAGGTAGGTGTCCAGACAGGCCTTGAATATCTCCAGAGAAGGAGACTCTACAACCTCTCTAGGCAGCCTGTTCCAATGCTCCATCACCCTCGCCGTGAAGAAGTTCTTACACATGCTGGTGCGGAACTTCCTGTGCTCTATTTTGTGGCCATTGCCCCTTGTCCTATCCCCACAAACCACTGAGAAGAGGTTGGCTACATCCTTCTGTCTCCCACCCCTCAGATATTTATACACATTGATAAGATCCCCTCTCAGTCTTCTCCAGGCTGAACAGACCAAGGTCTTTCAGCCTTTCCTCATAGGAAAGATGCTCCAGGCCCCGTATCATCTTTGTGGCCCTCTGCTGGACTCTTTCCAGTAGTAGTTCCTAGTCTTCCCCCATCCCTACCCAATTCATTTGCAATGGGATGAATCTCCATAGCTGTAATGAGAAGTGCAATGGGACAAGCAAAATACCAAGCAGTCATAGGCATTAGCATCTGTCAGGAGAGGGGCTAGGGGGAAAGCAAATTCATGCTGAGGGGAAGGCCTCTTAACACAGTGGAATCACATGGATTTGGACAATAGTTGCTGTTCTGGAGCTGCTCTGTCTGACTGGAGTTGAGGACATGCAATCTGTGAGACACCTCAGCCCTGCAAATCTGTGTAACCAGGGAGCTTCATAAGGCACTCAACAGGTGTGACAGAAAAACAGGGAACTTGCCCTACCTTGCCCTTACATGCAATGATATGCCTCCTGATTCTGGAAATGGATAGGAAGGGGAGGAGGAGGCCCTAGGCTGTAAGCAATGCAATTTCTCCCACCACCCCCACTCCTTCCATCCCTGAGGCTCTCTTTTAAGTTTTCTCCCACAGCCCAGCTCCATCTACAGAAAGAAAAGCTCTTTTGAGTGAAGATCAAGGAGGAGGAGGAAGTGTAGGAGGAAGAAGAAGAAGAAGGGGAAGAGGAAGAAGAAGTGGTGGTCATATCAGATGGATGTTTCAGGATTCATGTAATCTTTTTAATTCTTATTTTTGCTTTTTCTTTAAAACAGGGGAGTTTTGAGTGCAATGCTATTCAATGATGTCTTTGTAATCATCCCTGTATGCACTGAAAGGGGTATGAGTTTCTGCTCTTCAAGTGCAGTGGTGAGAACACAGCAGACACAGGTGCAATGCGGGTGAAAGCAGGAGACTTGTGGCTGTAGAGTGGAAATTGCTCAAGTTGCATATTTGTCACCATTCTTTCTAAAGCACGAGTTTTACATGCTCATGTAAGTGAAAAAGTGGTCCCAGCATCTTCATGAGAGTCTGTGATGCGTTGGCTGTCCCCTGATTGGCTGGGGAGCGATTGCATCTTCATGAGTCTGTGTGGTGCGTTGGCTGTCTCCTGATTGGCTGGCTAGAAATTGTATCTTCATGAGTGTCTGAGATGCATTGGCTGTCCCCTGTAAGGCTGGCTAGCGATTGTTAGCTGTATTGGAACTGGCTTGTCATCAATAGTGGGTGTGTCTTCTCCGCCCTATAAAAGTGCCAAGGGGGCAATGGGAGACAAATCGTGGAGGAGGAGCAGTAGCAGGAGAAGAAGAAGAAGAAAAGGAAGAAGGAATGGTGGTCATATCAGATGGATGTTTCAGGATTCATCTAATCTTTTTTATTCAAATATTTTTGAATATTTGGCAAATTTTTTATGCAAAATCTGTGACAGCTGCAGGGGCAAGGCATTGATAGGGTCAGTGTCAGGTTTATGGTGGGATGCCTTTCTCCATTTGTAGAAGGAAGGAAAGTACTTCACAGGTGTTTGAGTCATTCCTAGTTAGTTCAATAAGTTCCATGTTGATTCCTCCTGGGCACAAGAACTGTGTGTGCTGCCAGGTGGGCACAATGGAGGTCTTCAGAGTGGAATGGATCACTGATCTATTGATGACCGTCTTAGTAATTCCAGAGCTGCCTGGTTTCTCTGAACATCCTGATCACAGCTACCATATGAACACAGCAGCTGTCTGCTGGGCACTGTGCTATTGACTCAGAAGAGCAAAGGAGATATGTAGGCTTTCCCCAGGCAATACCTCTTTGGCTGTAAAGCACAGCTAGAACAATGCTCTCAAGTGCTCTGTATCCTTAGCACAATTCTGTGTACCTGACAGCTTGGGGCATTCCTGGCATCTTCCCCTGTCTGCAGAATAGCTGCCATGCCCCTACCAAACCCCCTCCCTGGCCTTCTGCCACAGGTTTACTTCAATGTTGCATACCCCTAAAAAGCAGTCCTGTTTCTTCATCATGTGTTGGTGTCTTGTTTTTAAGAGGGATGTGAGTTGACCTCGGCTGGCCACCAGGTGCCCACCAAGCCACTCTCAGACACCCCTTCCTCAGCAGGACAGGGGAAGAAAATACGATGAAAAACCTCATTGACTGAGATAAGGACAGGGGATCACTCCCAATTACTGTTGTGGGCAAAACAGACTTAACTTGGGGAAGATTAATTTAATAATGGCAACAATAACAATAATTTAATATAATAACAATACAATACAATTATAATTCTAATTATTTAATATATAGCAATAAGACAGCTATTAACAGAGTAGGACAGTGAGAACTGAAAGAAAACTAAAACAGATTTTAAATAATTTCCAGTCCACCCCCGTTCTTCCCTGGCTCAAATTCACTCTTGATTCTTCTACCTCCTCCCCTCTTGCTCCATGTGATATGAGGGGATGCGGAATGGGTACTGCCGTCAGTTCATTATGCTTCGTCTCAACTGCTCCTTCTTCCTCTTTCCTGGCTCAGGCATGGAGTCCCTCACATGGGATACAGTCCTTCATTAACTTCTCCAGCACGGGAACCCATGGGCTGCAGAGGGACAGCCTGCTCCACCATGGGCCTCTCCACAGGCTGCAGGTGAATGTCTGCTCTGCGTGTGGAGCACCTCCTGCCCTCCTTCTGCACTGACCTTGGTGTCTGCAGTGTTGCTTCTCTTACATTTTTTCATTCCTCTCTCTCACTCTTACTATGCAGCATTATTCATCCCTTCATAAGTATGCTCTCACAGAGGTGCAAACATCACTCAGTGGCTCAGTTTGGCCAGCAGCAGGTCCCTTTCTGAGCTGTCTGGAACCATATCTATTGCACATAGGGGCATCACTTGGCCTCTTCTCTCAAGATCGCCCTGCACACCGCTCCTTTGATCTACGCAAATACTTAGATTTCTACCCACAATCTCCATTACTGGCACCTTGGGTATTCAAAAGAGGCAATTAGAAACAATGCAGTTGAGAAATCTGTGCATCCAGGAATTACTAGATAGAGAGTTGCAATGAGAGTCAGGTATTTCACGGCAACGGTCAGTTACAGCAAACCAGAAATATTTGTCAGAGGTTTGCCAGGCTCTCTGCTCTGGTCTACCATGTGGGGTTATCTTAATTTGAAGAAGGGGCTGGTTTTGTCCTCTGACACCAACAGAAATAGATTTAACAGACCACAGCTTTGGTGTGGGGTCTTGGTGTGGGTGAGGTCTTGTTGTGGGTAACACACCCAAAGGAAGGAAACAGAATGTGTAAGAGAAGGTGGAATGAGAAACAGGCTGCATGGGAGCAGTACAGTGACATTTCCTGCACATAATTTCTGCTAGTCAGAGGAACCTGAACAGGTCGGAGAAATGTGCTGATGAAATCTTCAAAAAGTTCAACAGGAACAGGGTTAAGCTCTTGTGTATTGGGAGTAACAATCCCACATAAAAGTACTGGCTGAGGGCTAACTATCTAGGAAGCAGTTCAGCAGAAAAATATGTGGGGTCCTAGTAGATAAGTTGAACTAGAGTAAGGAATGTGCCCTTGTAGCAGAGAAGGCAAATGACATACTGAGAAGAACTTGACATGCAAAGAGAGGCTAAAAGAACAGGGCCTTCTCACCTTAGGGAGAGAAGAGAAAAGAGAAAAGGTAAAAAATGAGAGAGGAGGAGAGGAGAGGAGAGGAGAGGAGAGGAGAGGAGAGGAGAGGAGAGGAGAGGAGAGGTTCAGAGTAGCTCTTGGCTTCTCCAACTACTTGATCAGAACAGAAAGAGAAGATGGACTCAGACTCTGGAAGTCCCAGCAAGAAGACTATACAAAAGGTATACCAATTGGATCATGAGGAAAACATACTCAGACATGCTGGGGGATTCTTTGCTGTGACTTCCTTCTGATCTATTTGTCCCGGCCTGTTCTCACACAGCCATAAAAAGGTCTGGGTGACCCTGTTAGGATGGAAGGACAAGGGTTCCTGCAGATCTTTTGGATATGATCTCTGCTCTGTTTCTGTCTTCTCCAGGTTGTTAGATGACTTCAGGCCCTTCACCCCCTGCCTAGATACCCAGACTATGTGCCCCAGGGAGCTTATAGATCTGCTGACTGCCCAGGGCCTCCTGTAACACTGGACTCCTCACCTGAGGGTAGCAGAAGTTGTACTCTCCTTCTGCAAGATATGCTCTGAAGCCAGGGGAATATTTCTGGGCAGAGATGCTACAAGGAAAAGGTGATGGTGGACTATGAAGTAACCAGAGGTGTCCTCCTCAGTTCTAAGGGACAGTTCCTGAAAGGGATAAAGTGCAGTGTGTCCCACCACCGTTTTCCTCTAGGAATGATGAAAGAATACGCTTGTGTATACCCTGTTTTAACTCTCCCAAAATAAATCCCTTCTCCATGGACAGCTGTTGGAGGGTGCCTACAGAACCAAAGACCACACAGAATCACAAGATGAGATGCAGAAGACTTTAATGAGTCTAAAGAGGAAAACAAGATGGCTCCAAGGGGAGGCCCCAGAGAAAGGATCACCATGGGCAGCTGAGAGAAGCAGTGCTCCATGGCCAAGGGGCAGTTCCCACAAGGCAGCCATGTGGCTGCCCTGCAGAAGGAGAAGGGCCACCAGGTACCCCCTATGCTGGCTTTGGGGGGTTTCATGGCCCAGGGGAGAAGAAAACAACAAAGAAAAAAGAGGGAAAGGAGAGAGTGGAGAAAGGGAAAGAGGCGTTGACCATGTTTTCAGAGAGACCAGGCTAGTCCCTTCCAATGGGCTACCACCCTTTGCAGGATGAGCAGGGGATGCTCAGTCCCTCTTGAAAGCAATGACCAAGAAAGATCTCCGTCATCAGTCTGGCATCAGCTTGTGGGTTCCTTGTTATGGGGTGTCCTCCTTTGGGCTGTCACCCATGGCTTTAGCAAGGGGGGCACCTTCTTCCACAGTAGCAGCTGGTAATACAAGAGAGGTCACAGCACCCAGAGTTGATGGGGACTCCGTCACAGCTGAGGATGCTGCCAATGGCAGCAGAGGTGGAGGATCCCACAACGGTGTTCTGCGGGAAGGAGCTGAGGATGGGGCCAGGAAGAATCACCACCACAGTAGGGGGCTCGATGGCAACAGTGGAAGCCTGGCACTGCCTGACGCAGCACTCATTGCAGCTGCTGGCCAGAGGGGTCGGGCCGCAGGGTCCACATGGTGAGCATGGCTGGCACTTATCAGAGCAGGACATGTTCTGGGGCTGGAAGTACACCTGGGGAAGAGGCAGGGAGGAAGCAGAGCACAGGGACACAGCCTACAACCCACACCTGCTGGAGTGTGGAGCTGTAGGCTGTGTGGATGGTATGAGGGCTTCTTTGAGCCCACCACAGTCCTTCAAACAGACCCAGGGATGTTCCTGCCTAGCCTGTAGTCAAAGAACCACTGCTGCCCAGATTCAACCTTTTCCCATGAGAGACCATGTGTCCTCTGCCCTCTCCCATTAACAGAATCTCAGAGCACTAACATAAGACCAAGGAATAAGTATTGGCTAACATGTCCTTGAAGGCTAGAGGAGAGGTGGAGAAAAAAGGGGATTCCAACTTACCTGGTTCCCAAGGAGAAGGAGGTGAGAGAAGTGGTTGAGAGAGAGAGAAGATGGCCTGGCTTTTATACTGACCCTGCACTGCCTCAGGCCCAAAGACAATTTTTGCATAAGTGACATTTTTCTAACATGCTCATAATGAATGGAAAACATCTCAGCTAATGACATGGGATGTGTTGCTGTGCTCCTCTTTGCTGCCTTTGCATTTCCTGGTTTATGTCATGCCCATTCCTTCATGTACGCTTCTTTTGAGTGCTGGGATGAGAAGCCCCAGGATTTCCGGGGTAAGAATGCATCAGTGTGTGCAGAATACATGGATTAAACACTAGAGGGGTCCAGAGATGTCAGTCTAGGGCTCTCTGGTGGGGTTGTTTGCTATGCTCTTCAGGGGAAGAGGCCCAGCTCCTCCCAGCTCTGAAATCCTCATTTGGTCACCTATGGCCATAAAAAGAGGAATAACACTCTGCAAATTTCTTTTATTATTGCAAGTACCTTTACATATATTATTTTTTACATTGATGTTTAGAGAAAGAGACAACTTCTATGGAAGAGACCATACTCCATGCAGACCTTCTCTCCCAGAATTATTGAATAAAATGAAGTCTACCTATGTAGGAAGGGACAAAGCCCTTAAAGCCACACAAAGAAGATTAGGTCAAAGCAAAGATAAGTTAAAAGCTGCAGGAGGACCAGGTATTGGCAGATCATGTGGCATGAATTATGGATAAAATATTTGGTGAGAATTGTAAACAGAAGGAGAAGCAAGAAAACTTGCCACTCCCCTGTCAAATGAGAAACTGACTGTTACTACATGCCAGTAGCAGCTATAGAGACAACTGATGGAGTTAATGCCTGGTGAGATACTTCTGAAAGCAGTATGTACTGGCAGACTGTTGTATGGGTTTTGACATGAGCCTGCAGTATAAGGCTGCAGCATAAGGATCCAGTTTGATGAATCAACATGTTCTAGATTATAAAAAGTGAGACAGACAGTGGGGAGAGGGAGGAGCTGACAAAGTGATAGTTGGACAGATACAGAGTCAAGCAGTGTAAAAATGAGTTTCTGTCTTCCCAAGTCATGCACAGAAGTTCTAATTCCTAACAGAACACCCATCATGGTGTGAGACAGCATTAAGATGTAATACTTTTTCTCCACCAGCAGCTCTGATTCCTCTATCTTCTGATACATGATCAGTCCCCTAGGTGGATTCATGGAGGTTCTTCTCTGCACTGTCTGCAGAGAACTCCCTGTTGCTTCTTCCTGCGTGGGATACCAAGCCCCAGGCTAATACTGTCTGTCTCTGTATGCTGAACCCACACTACTGCCTGCAGCACTGTACAGAAAGGCACGAGGGGTGCCCTGGGGAGTGGTTAGTTCACTGCCATTGTTTGGATGTAGATGTGGTGAGTCTGGGTCTCTGCCTCTCCGGTCTGTGCAGCAGGGAGAGTTGTCATTAAGAACACGCTGGGTTACTTTTACAGCTGAAACCAGACCTGGAGCCTTCGGAAATAAGCAAAACTGTTCAAAAGAAGACCTAATTTGGGGAAACCACTGATGACCAGTGCTTGAGAAGAGGGCTCTTTGTGGGAGATATGTCTGCTTTTGTGTTTTCCATCCTGTCCGATGTAGCCCAAGGAGGGAAAATCTCTTCCTAGACCTGCATATGAGGATCGAATAAATCCTCAGCAGACAAGCAAGACCCATCAGCCAAAGAGTGGAGGAGATTGCCTATCCAATCCCTTGAGCTGTCCCGCTGCTTTTAACGTCTCTCCTCCATCTCTGTAGCTGGCTGCCTTGGGGACTATTTTCTAGTTTTCTGTACATACAACTCTTGGGTTGCAATGCCTGCACTGGGAACCAACAAGCTTGCTCTGGAGAGCAGCTGTGGTGTAAGATGAGAAATCCAGCCATGGTCCCTGAATTTTTTGTTCTGTGCGGGAGTAAATGTGAATGCATTTACAGTGAGACCTTCTGAGGTGAGACACAAAGGACAACCTTTTACACAAAGGATGGTGGTGAGTGTCAGGTGGAAATGTCAGAAGGACAGTCTAGACAGCAAGAAACAGAAGTAGGCAAAGAGAATGAAGCACTGGAATAAAAAAAAAAAAAAAAAAAAAAAAAAAAGAAAGAAAAAAAAAAGAGGGCCTGTGCCTGTGGAGGATGAGAAGGTAGACAAGGTGAGAAACTGATCGTTTGCATCTCAGCAGGAGGTTGAATTTGGTTCTCTCCTCATGCTTGGGAAGTGCCTAAAGACATCAGGATTCAGGGTTTTACAAGAAAAGTCACTTCAACTGTAAATCAACTGGAATGTACGGGCACTGCTAATGCACAGCAAAATGGTATTTTATATGTCTCAAACTCTTCTTGTATTAAAAGTCCCAGTGATAAGGACTGTTAGTTGTGTTAATCATTCCCTGTTCCTTTATAATGTCCTCTAAAAATGAAAGCAATGCCTTAGTACTACTGTAGATTCTGGAGGGAGACCGTTCAATGGCTGAGCAATCATGGAGAAGTGCAGGCAGAAGACAAAAAACCAAACTGCTCAGGTAAGATGTTTGCAGTTTCTCTTCTACAGGTGTTCTGCAGTTGGGTCTGGAGAGCTGGAAACACATTCTGGCTGGGAGAAATTCAGAGAAGAGTTCTTCATGTGCCCATAAGCATGACTTCTGCCTCAGCCTCATGCCATGAATCAGCACTGCCAGATCAGCAGTGAAAAATGCTGGCCAGTTGCCAATGGCTAAAGTTTCCTTAACACGGGTTTTCAAAGGAATTGTGAGACTGCTCATCACAGGATTATCCTCTGATCCCCTGAAGACATGACTAAAGAGACAGCAGTTCCTCCGGGGATAGGCACCTTTCAGATTCTTGATGTAGCTCTGACAGTGATGTAGGCAGAGGTCAGACAGCGGATGTCTGGTGACCAGTGGCTGAAGATGAGTCAGCAGTGTCTCCTTGAGGCAGAGGTGACCAAATGTACTCTGTGCTATGTCAGCAAAAGTGTAGCCAGCAGACCCAGAGAAGTGATCCTTCTCCTCTATTTGGCTCTCATGAGACCACATTGGGTTGTGTGTTCGGTCTGGGGCTCCTTGTTCTAGGAAAGCTACTGATTTGTGGGAGGAAGTCCAGTAAAAGCCACCAAGACAGTTGGAAGGCTTTGTGGACACATTAAGAGAGGATGAAGCAATGGGGCCTGAGGAATAGCAAAGGTCAAATTGTAGCCACCTCGTGTGTGTCTACCACTACATGCTTGGAGGATGTGGAAAAGATGTAACTAGGCTCTTCTCAAGAGTGCACAGTGATAGGATGAGAGATGACAAACACCATTTAGAACTGGACAAGTTCTATTTAGATATTATAAATTTTTTATTTTTATTTATTTATTTATTTATTTTCCTGAAAATTATCAAGTACTAGAGTAGGTTGTCCACAGGTTGTCTCCAGCCTTGAAAAATGTCATGCCTTGGCTGGTGCTGTCCTGTTCAACCTCATCTAATGAGACATTCTCTGAGCAGGAAATCCAGATGGATAATCTTCAGAGGTCTTGTCCAACCTAAATTAGACTGTGATTCTAAGGAACTAGTAAGAATAGTCATGGAAGGGTAAGAATAGAGATGGGATGTGATAATGTAGTACTAAACTTCATGTATTGGGTCAGGATTTACCTTGTAGGATAAAGGAAGAAAGTTCACAGTGCCTGCCTGGAAGGCCTGACAGGGTCACATGGGGTCTCCAGGATTTGAGAGTGTCCACCATTGTGTTTGTGAGACCTGCAGCCCTGGGGTGTGCTGAGAGGAGTTTGCTCTGGATGCTATGCAGGAGCCAGGAGACCCTGACTAGGCAAAGACTTGAGTTTTGTGAGAGAGGAGGCACAGACATCGAGGAAGGATAGATTCCTATGATGTTTTCATAGGAGGATGTGTCAGAGAGATCAGTCACCAGTTGCAGGCCAACCCCGCTTTCACTCCTTACATTCAAAAGGCAGGAGTCCTAATATTTCTGCATTTGCTTTTCATCCACTGTGCAATACAGGATGAGGGAGCTTTAAGGCACTTTCCTGTCCAGCTTGGGTGCATGGGAGGACAGCTTTGGGGTGACGACCTCCTGGAGGACTCCTACAGGAGGACTATCTTTTCTGGGTGAATCTGTGTGTGCCTTTGGACTATCCATGTCTCCTGGGATTCCCTTTTTATGCTGAGGTTGCACATGATGCATTCCATGGGATGAAGGTTCTATGATTATACGAAATGTCCTGATGGCTTTAATGCTTCAGTTCTCAGGAAACTGAAGAACACAGAATATTATTATTTTGTTATTGCTGCTTTTGTTATTATAATTAGCATTATTAGGCAGAGATTTGATGAAGGCTGTTTTTGACTTTCAAGTCCTTGTTGTTAGTTCTAGTTAGTTTTTCCCTGGGGTTGCATGTCATTCCACCCCAGCAGGACACAGCCACACACCTGGGGTTGCTTCACTGCAAGGTTCTTCACCTATTTCTGGGGACCTGGAGAGGAGGCATTGTTACTGGGTAGTAGAAGAAGGAAAGGGGAGAGATGGTAGAAACAGGAGGGGCTATCTGTTCCCAGAAGAAATAGAATCATCACCAGAGAACTGGGACCATAGGATGTGAGGTAAAACCTCATAAACTCTAAATAGCCCATCAAGAGTATGCAGAAGGGCAGACATTTCTTGCTACAGAGGGGAGGATCCACTGGAGGATCAGAACAGGAACAGACATTTCCTACCATGGGGACCCTAAACCCACCAGTTTCCCCAGCCGTGAAGTTGTTTTCTGCAGAAGCAATGCATATCACTACCGGAGGAGGGAAAACCCCAAGCAGGGGTATCTCAGGCATGCTTAGAACAAGATTTTTCTCCTCCCTATTCTCTTATTTTTTCCCCTTGCTCAAGTCACTTCCTGCAGGTCTGTTTTCTTGGGGCTCTTGGTGGGAACGTGTTGATTTCTACATTTCTCACACAGACAGGAGATTTGATCTCAGCATCCACCTTAGGTATCTTGTCCTCACTGCCTTTCAGAGGCAACCACAGTCTAAACATTGCCACTGACTGCACAGAGATGCTCTTGAAGTATTGGGAGAGTGAATGATAAATCAGCCAGATCCTCTTTCCCAAAGAGACTGGTGTGAGAGGCAGGAGAAGAAGAAAGTGCTTCTGTCCTGTAACTGTTCTCCCTTATATACCCCTGGACAAGGCAGATTTTGCCATTTGATGTGCAAAAAGCTCATGGTCCATTCTGATCTATGGGCTCTGCTGTGCACTAAAAGCTGGAAGCAACTTGTCAGAGACTCACCTGAGCCTGGCATTACCTTGCAAAAAGCATATTTGTCCTCTGACTTTTTCCCAAAGTTCAGTCAGAGTGGACTGTCCCCGTGTGGGCATTTCTAGAGCACATTACAGTGCAGGCACAAAACTTCAGCAAGAACTGGATTCCCCCAGGCCCCAAGAAACAGTGGATGCCCAAGTGGGGAGGAACACAGGATATGACCCATAGTTTTCTTTTGCATTAGACATATTCCTGTGACTTTTTCCACCACTCCAAGGGAACTGCCTGAAAGGGACCTGTTGCTATGTGTCCTTCTGTCACATTCCTCTGGGAATGATGAAAGGCCCCTTCATGTGCTCACCACAATCCCTACCAACCAAGGCAATGCCTTTCTTCCCTGGCAACATGAGACCACCATAAAAAGCATCATGTGAGGGGTGTGGGTGGGATGCAGAAAAATGTAATGACTCTGATGAAAGAAACAAGGTCACTTGTAGAGGAGAAGACAGAAGTGTAATTTAGTGCACCCTCAGCAAATTTGCAGATGACACCAAGCTGAGTGCTGTGGTTGATACAATAGAAGGAAGTGATGCCATCCGAAGGGATCTGGACAAGCTTGGAAAGAAGGCCCATGTGAACCACAAGAGGTTCAACAAGTCTAAGTGCAAGGTGCTGCACCTGGGCCGGGGCAATCCCAGACAGGAGTACAGACAAGGAGAATAATTTAGTGAGAATAGCCCTGCAGAGAAGCAAAGGGAGGGATCTGGTGGACAAAAAGCTCAACATGAGGCATCAGTGTGCACTTGCAGCCCACAAGGCCAACTGCATCCTGGACTGCATCAAAAGAGGTGTGACCAGCAGGTCAAGGGAGGGGATTTTTCCTTTCTACTCTGCCCTCGCGAGACCCCACTTGGAATACTGCATCCAGGTCTGAGGCCTCCAGAACAAGAAGGATGTTAAACTGTTAGAATGGGTACAGAGGAGGATCACAAAGATGATTAGAGCATGCTGCTTTTCATGGCAGACTCCTACACCTGCATCCTCTTTGCCATTCACTCTCTTCCCTTGTCTCACTCACCAAAAGGCATTCTCTGCTTGTGCCTCCAATCTCACCACGGTTTCCATTCTCTGAGGACATTTCTGTCAATATTTGCACTTTGCTTGACAGCGCGCTGCAAGTGAGACTTGCATGGCTTGGGAACGGAAATAGATTCTCCAGGGAAGTAGTCACAGCACCAAGCCTGCTGGGGTTCAAGAAGCATTTGAACAACACTCTCAGACCCGTCATGTAATTTGTAGGTAGTCCTGTATGGAGCTAGATAAGAGGGACTCGATGATCCTTGTTTGTCTGTTCTATCTCAGGATATCCTACAGTTCTGTTATTCTATGGTTTTCAGACACAATGAGATGCTATGAACTTTTTAAAATGTTGGCCTTTTCCTCCTCTCCTTAACTTGTGCTACAGGCTGGGAATAGGAAAGATGGAATCAACAATTTGACTTGTTCTCTAGAAGGATTATGTCATTTCCAAGATAAAGGTAAATCTCCAAATTGTGAGTGTACTCCTCCGTCTCATAATTCAGTGTTAGCCAGGAGATAATTCTGGCAGTGCCCCCAGCTAATTCCCACCAAAGCAATAGCTTTCTCCTTTGGCCATCTCCATGTAGATGGAAAGACCAGACCGGGACACACTCAGGGATGCTGCAAAAATTTATTGAGTCTCAGGAAGGAAATGAGGTGATTCAGAAGGGAAGTGAGGTGAGGAGGCCCTGACAGCGGAGAGCAGGAAGAGCAGACACAGGTTTTCCGGCTTTTCCTACAGCACAGTTGCCACAGGGCATCCTTCTACCTGGCCCACAAGCGCAGAGAGGCTTGCAGGTCAATCCAGGCTAGTTTCTGGGGGCCTCACAGAGAGCAGAGGG
>CM021791.1:0-11286 GCA_011076525.1 Nettapus auritus | reverse complement strand
CACACCCTGAGGAAACCAAGGCACAGGTACTGCTGCGAAACAGAGGCTGTGCAGCAATGTGCGAGGGCTTCATGGCCTAATGCTGACAGGGTCCAAAAAGAGCCACCAGGAACTATCTGGCTACAGACTAGGCCCTAGTCCAGAAGAAATTTTAATGCACACCCAGCATCCCTCTATGAGAAACCTGCTTTCCTCCTCCACAACCAGAAGCCCCAAAATCTGGCATAGAACAGAGCTGATTGTACCTGAGAAGTCCATGGAGATGAGACCTGGGATAGTAAGGAGGACAAGAAGGGGCTTCACACTCACCTGGTTCCCAAGGAGGAGAAGGCCAGAGAAGTGGATGAGGGAACACAGATCTGGAATGGCTTTTATAGTGGACCTTAGCTGCCCCATGTCCAGAGACATCCCTTGAAGCTGTGATTATTTCCTGACAAGCTCCTCTTGGATGCAAAACATCCCACCTAATGATAGGGGCTGTGTCTTTCCTTCCTGTGATGATGTTTTTCATTTCCTGCTTATGCTGTTCCCCCAGTTATGTCGCCTTTTGAGTGACAGGTAGGAAGGCCTTGGAATTCCCAGGCAACACATGTCAGTGTGGGCAGAAGTCTCAGCTCACATGATGGAAGAGTCCAGTAAAGGCAAATGATGTCTGCATGGTGACTCCTTAGGGGCTCTTTGGAGCCCTTTCTGCAACAGGTTTCCAGCTCCTACCTGTGAACCTAACCCACCTAACACTGTCTTTGGGGAAAACCTGCTGGCCTGTTTTGCCTCCTCCTGCTCTGAACCAGGGATGTCTGTATGGGGGAGAGGTTGTGCAGGGCCCATTTTGGATCTCAAAAGAAAGGCCCTACAGGAAATTGTCTGTTTTATTTAGAAGAAAAAAGAAGAGAAATGTAGACAGTGAGTCTACATTTCATGTGCAGGTGACCTGGCTTTTGTGCAGCATCAGACAGAACCATGTGGATTTTTTCCAAGACACACAGTGCAGATCCTGTTGTTAAATAATTCCTTCTTCACACACATGCTTTGATGGCTTTCATTTTTGTTAAAAATTAATAAATAAATAAATAAATGTACACCTTCTCCTTGTATTATGGAAGCTTATTTCTGACATGACACTGACCAGTGCTCAGCAGGTGCACTCCAGCAAATTCCCTTACCGCTGCTACTTAGGCTAACCAAACTGAGTGGTGTAGTGGATAAAACAGAAGGAAGGGATGCCATCTAAGGGAGTCTGAGTGAATCCTCATCTGGTCTTCCCATCTGCAAAGAGATGGCCAAGGGAGAAAGCCATTGCTTTGGTGGGAATTTTGGTGTCCTTCAGGAGTCTGCCTACAGACCCCAGGTCCCTCTAGCTGGTGCTGCCCATGGAGCTTGGCAGCACCAGTCGAGAGCCTCTGCCCAGGCTGAGGGGTGGAACTGCCACTTTCCCTTTTGCAAGCTCCACTGTTATGGAAGCTGAGCACATATCCAGGAGACACACAGACAGGAATGTGCATGCCCCGTTTGGGGATGATATACCCAGTCTGATCCTGGCACTAACTCCTTTTGGGGGCCCAAAATGCTCCTGACACATTTGCCTGGAGGCCAAGACCTGCTTCCCCTGCTCCAGGAGCTGCATAGGGACATCCTGGCTCCAGCAGCTGACAGCACAGGCCAGGTGCAGCCTCGCCCTCAGTCTGATGCCAGCAGCTGGAACCAAATTCATTCCCATTTTTCTACCAGAAGCTGGTACTTTCTCCTTGCAGCACACATGCACACAGAACAGTAAGATTATGCAGAAGTAAGGACAGATTCCAGAAGAGGACAGGACACCCCGCTCTGTCTCCCTTGTGTGCTCCTTCTGGCTCCCCTTGCCCTGCACGTCCCCACATGGGTTTGTATAGGTCTATCCTGCACCCATTCCTGCCTGCGCTGTGGCTCACAACCATTACAGTTGCAAGGCTCAGGCTGACCTTCCTGGCAGTGGCACCTGTGGCTTCTCAATAGGCCAACAACCAGTGTGAATTGCGAGGTTTCTGTTGTGATTGCCTCCATGTTTCTTTGGTTGCTGTCTCTGTATGCCTATTGATTGTGTTCCCATTTCTTAGCATCCCAACTTAAAACATCCTCAATCTGATAATCACAGTAGCATAAACATGGCCACAACCCCGCATATCCCCCCACAAGTGGTGTGCCCCCTCTCCCCCCCCATTTGGTCTCCACACTGCTTCCCTCATCATCTGTCAGTCAGGTTTGTGTCCTTTCGACAGACAAGACAGCAGAGAAAACAAACAAAAAACACCCTCTGTTTCTCAGTTTTCCCATGGCTTCCTTCACCTTCTGGGTCTTCAGGCTGTAGATTGGTGCATGAAGCAGGGGCATCACAGAACTGGAGATGATGAATGCCACTTTGTTCAGGGAGATGTTGGAAGCGGGTTGGGTAGAGAGGAAGGAGCATGGCCCCAGGCACAACACAACTGCAGCCAAGTGAGAGTGAGCAGACAGTGTTTTGTGTCTCCTCACATGTCTACTTCTGGAGGGCAACAAGGAACACCCTAGAGGAGGTCAAGGAGGACAGGAAGTGTGGTCTAAAACTGATGGTGCTATTGTAATCAAGGAGAACAACAGTGCAGAAGTTCTCAGCAGAGACCAGCTGCATGGCAGGTAGCAAGTCCCAGAAGAAAGATCATTGAGTTCCAGCCCCCCTGCCAAGGCACTTGAACCAGGGCTCTTGGAAAGCCATGTCAGCTCTCTTGGGCATTGCATTTAACAGTTGAGAATCCCATTTGTTACCCTGAGTAGCAGCAGTAAGGTAATTTGCTGGAGTGCCCCTACTGAGCGCTGCTGGGTGTCAAGGCAGGCATAAGCTTACATCATTTAAGGAGAAGGTATACAAATTTTTATTTCATATTTTTTTAAAAACAAAAATGAAAGGCTTTAAGTTGTGGGAGTAAAGAAGGAATTATCTATGGACAGGATCTGCACTGTGTGTCTTGGGAAAATCCATATTCTTCTGTCTGATACTACACAAAAGCAGATTCCCAGCACCTGAAAGATTTACTTTCTGTCTACATTCCTCTATACATTTTGTAGTACTAAAATGGACACTTGGTTTTCTGTTGGGCCTTTCTTTTGAAATCCAGGAAGAACCTGCACAACCTCTTCCCCCATACAGACATCCCTAGGTCAGAGCAGAAGGAGGCAAAACAGGACAGCAGGTTTTCCCCAAGGGCAGTGTTAGGTGGGGTATGGTCACAGGTAGGAGCTGGGAAACCTGTGGCCAAAAGGGCCCCAAAGAGCCCCTAAGGAGATACCCAAGCTGAAATCACTTGCCTTTACTGGACTCTTCCAGCGCATGAGCTGAGTCTTCTGCCCACAATGTTATGTGTTGCCCGGATATACTTGGGCCTCCCTACCTGCCAATAAGAAGGTGACTTAACTGGGGAAAAGGCATGGCACAAAGCAGGAAATGAAAAGCAGCATCACAGGAAGGCAACACACAGCCCATATCATTATCTGGGATGTTTTGCATTCAAGAGGAGTTTGTCAGAAAACAGTTACTTCTTCAAGGGATGCCTCTGGACCTGGGGCAGTTAAGGTCCACTATAAAAGCCAGCCCAGCCCTGTTCCCCCTCATCCACTTCTCTGGCCTTCTTCTCCTTGGGAACCAGGTGAGTATGAAGTTCTTCCTTGTCCCCATCACTCTTCAACAGGACGACTCATCTCCGTGGACCTCTGA
Source organism: Nettapus auritus (assembly GCA_011076525.1). Taxonomy (NCBI): domain Eukaryota; kingdom Metazoa; phylum Chordata; class Aves; order Anseriformes; family Anatidae; genus Nettapus; species Nettapus auritus. Next base: position 7,562 of record CM021791.1, on the reverse strand, counting down.
GCTGCAATCAGCTCTGTTCCATACCAAATCTTGGGGCTGCTGGTTGTGGGACAGGGAAGTGGGGACATGTTTTGCCATGGAGGAAAGCTGGGCCTGTACTAAGGTGGCTTTTGGACTAGGGCCTAGTGTGTACCCAGATAGGCTTGTTTGGGCCCTGGCGGGATGAAGCCAAGAAGCCCTCGCACATCCCTGTGCAGCCTCCAGCTCTCTGGCCTATGCCTTGGTTCTGTCAGGGTGTGCTGACATGCTGTTCCTTATGCATCACCATGTTGAGCTTCTTCTCTGCCCTCTCTCCCAGGTGAACCTCCTGCTCACAGACATGTCCTGCTACGATCAGTGCCAGCCGTGCCAGCCGTGCCAGCCCTGCGGCCCGACCCCTCTGGCCAGCAGCTGCAATGAGTGCTGCGTCAGGCAGTGCCAGAACTCCACCATCGTCATCCAGCCCTCTCCTGTCGTGGTGACCCTGCCCGGCCCCATACTCAGCTCCTTCCCGCAGAACACCGCTGTGGGATCCTCCACCTCCGCTGCCGTTGGTAGCATCCTCAGCTGTGACGGAGTCCCCATCAACTCCGGGTGCTGTGACCTCTCCTGCATTACCAGCCGCTACTGTGGCAGCAGGTGCCGCCCCTGCTAAAGATGCCAGGCAGTGCCCCAGACCAGGACCCCAGGAACTCAAAACATGCTGCTGGACAGAAGAACAAAACTTTGCTGTTGTTTTAAGAGGAGCTTGCCATCTCTGACTTGTCCTGTAATGACAGACAGGAAGGGGCCAACCAGGGTTCTCTGACAACACGGCTCATGTCTAACTATTCTGTTTTCCACTCACACTTTTTAATCTCTTTTCTTTGTTGCCCTCTGCTCCTCTCCAAGCTCTCTGCAAGGCCCCCAGGAACTAGCTTTATTTGGAGTGCCCTCTAGCTTCTCTCTACTTGTGGGCCAGGCAGGTGTAGCAACTCTGCAATAGGAAAAGCCGAACAGATATTTTTTTTTGTGCTCCTCTTGAGCTTCATTCTCGGGACCTCCGTTTGGAGTCACCTCATTTTCCTCCTGAGACTCAATAAACATTTGCAGCAACCCTGAATATGTTCTGGCCTCATCTTTCCATCCGCATAGACATGGCCGGGGAGAAAGACATTGCTTTGGTGGGAATTAGCTATGGGCACTGTCTCACTCTCTAAGCATTGGACGGTGGGGCACACTGCAGCAATTCATCTTTCAGGCACTGTCTCTTGAAGCTGAGGAAGGCTTCCCTAGTTCTTCCCAGTCTTTGCCTTGTGAAGTCTCTGCCTAGACAAGTTCTGTTGACATTGGAGGCGGCCCCGTCTCTTGGGGGAGAGTGTTCCTCTTGCTTTGCGTGGAGCTGTGCTGGGGATGGGGGGCTCAGAAAAGAGGTTCCCAAAGGATGGCTGAAACTGGGAATGGGTAATTGTCTTGGGGATGGCCCTCTGTCTCTACTCCACTTTCCCCTCTCTTCCACCACCTGATCATAGGCAGCATGCCAGAGTTTGAAGAGCAGGTATAGCTTCCTTGAGCAGCCCTATCATCCTTCAGTACAGCATCTGGCATGGCCCAGCTGTAGTCGAGATGTGTAGTGCTGGGGGGATCCACAAGTTCGTCCTCCTACCAGCTACAGCAGGACACATTGGAACACCCAGTCCCTGTGAACCCAACTCCTTATTACATGAAGACAGGCGCAGGACAGGGACTGATGCCCAAACACTCATGGCTGCTCAGTCTTGCATCCTCTTCCCCAAGCATGGAACAATGTTCAACAGGCCCAGGAACTCAAAGGTCCATAGGTGCCACAACTCCATCATGCTCCAGAAAAGACATTTTGTGAGTGCAGGAATCCCAGTGACCACTGAGACATGGCAGTTAGAATAGGACCTGATTGTGCACTCAGCAGGATCTGTGTATGGGCCCTGAATAGCACAGGGCATGCACCAGTCCAACCACAGGGCACACGCTGGGGGATCTTCTCCCAGGTACCAAGCTCCTCCGTCATTCCCAGAGCCATGAGGATGAAGTGGCCCTTGTGCTCCATGCAGCACCACTGCTCTACACACCCAAGCCAGGGCCTTCCCACATTTGCACACCTCGGGGCACTGTGGTGTACACAGGGTGTACACAGTGCTGTGCACTTTGCTTTCACACAGATTCTACACACTGCCAGTGCACCTTGTACACATAACAGATCTGTTGCCCAGCTTAGAGCAATCATCAATAGATGCTCCAGAGCCAGAAATATGTCCTGTCTAAGACTGATGTCCAAGGTGTAGTAGCATACTCACAATTTGAGATTAACTTTTCTCTAGGAAATAGCAAAAGCCTTCTAGAGAACAAGTCAAATTGTTGATGCCATCTCTCCTATTCCCTGCCTGCAACATAAGGTAATCAAGGAGATCAACATTTAAAAAAGACATTGTCCACATAGCATCTCATTTTTTTCTGAAAACCATATAATAACAGTACTGTAGGATATCCTGAGTTAGAACAGATCCACAAGGATCGAGTCCCTCTCCTCTAGCTCCACACAGGACTACCTACAAATTACACCACATGTCTAAGTGTTATTCAAATGCTTCTTGAACCCCAGCAGACTTGATACCATGGCCACTTCCCTGGAGAATCTATTCCAGTTCCCAAGCCATGCTACTCTCACTTTCCATGCAGTAAATATATAGTATATATATGTATATGTATATACATATATATGTATATACATATATACATATATATATACATATATATATGTATAGTATATATAGAAAATATATATTGACAGAAGGGTCCTCAGAGAATGGAAACTGGTGAGACTGGAGGCACAAGGAGAGAATGCCTTTTGGTGAGTGAAACAAAGGGAAGAGAGAGAATGGCAAAAAGGATGCAGATGTAGGAATCTGACATGAAAAGCAGCATGCTTCAGATGATGACAGAAAGGATAAAGTCAAGGGTCTCACTCAACATTGTAGCCCCACAGGCCAGGCTCAGAAGAGGCTCAGCACTACAGCAGAAGTGGACAATGATGTTGCTGGTGCCCCCTCCACACCCATGCTCCTAAGGAGAGGAGGAAGCAGAGTTTCTTTCTTATGACTGAGGTGTAATGCAAAGCCTTGTGTGTGGCAATCAGAGCATAACATTGAGAAGGTTAGAAATTTCATGATATCCCGAAGGAGTGAAAAAAATAACTATGCCAGGCAGCTGGAAACACAAAAGTTTCTTTCTTCTGATGACATGGGAAATCTCCAGTGTTCGGGGAGCATTTCTGGTGGTATACCAACTCTCCAAGAAGGTGAGCAGGCTGAGGGAGAAGTACATTGGGATCCTCAGGGGGCTGGTTACTCACCACAGTGACAAAGGAGGGGACATTCCCATCAGAATTAGGAGAGGTGGAGAAGATAATGACCAATGGGATGATGTGCCAGCTGGGACATTCTGTTGAACCCAGGAGAATGAATTCAGTCCCAAAGGTCCTGTTCTCCTTTGCTGAGTCTCAATGAATTGTCTTTTCAGCCAGGATGGTCTCACACTAACAGATGATCCCCAGAGAGCTGCTGAGAGGCACCAGGAAAGGACTTGGTCTAGGCTCAGGGATCTGCATAGTGAGACCAAAACACTCCAGCCCTGAACCCATGTCCACAGATTACCAGAGCCTGACACTGCACCTGCACCTGGAATTACCACACAGACATGACATTATAGGCCCTGGGACCAGCTGGAAACATGTCTAGAGTCAAGTGAATTACGTGCACATGTGCACTAGCACATACCAAGAATGCATACACATTACATACACAGATTGATGGACACATGCAAACATGCTTGTGCATGCATGAAAGCACAGTTCCATAGGTTCCCTGACAAATGCAGGTGCAAACACTGCATACACAGGAACATGAGGCCATGCATGTGTGCACATGCAGACATCAGGTACATGTGTGCACTCACTGCCACTGATGGGTTCACAAGGGCTCTGCCACATATGCAAGTGCACACACATTACTGATGGGGCAGGGGAGAGGCCAAGGGCAGCTGACAGAGGAGATGCTGGGGACCTTTCTGGCAGGGCAGAGCTGTGGCACTCTGAGCAGGACAAGGCTCCAGAGGAGAGGACAGCACAGTGTGGGGATGCACAGGGACTGCCCAGAGAGAGGAGTCCAAGGGGTTCAGCCCATTTCTCTAGAAGGCAGGTTTATGAGGAAGCAAAACGGAAACCCATCAGTGCAGCCCACCTATCTGGAAGCCAACCCAATGGGGCTGTTGAAGTAAGTTGAGGGGGAGGGAAGGAAAGTAGAAGTCATGACACAACTGCACACAGGGAAGTCCTCGGGTGGCCAGGCAAGAATTGCAGGGTTGGGAGCAGCTGGGCCCCTTCAAGCTACCAGAGTCACAAATAACGCCACCCCAGTGCCCCAGGCCAGCATCACTTGTCTGCACTGGACCCATCATGTGCTTGAGCCAAGTCCTCTGCCACCACTGACTCAGTCCTGGCCCAGAAATCACATGGAAGGAGCACAAAGAAGAAGCCTCTAAAAGGGAATGGGTGTGGCATAAATCAGGAAATCAAAAAGGCAGTGTAGAGGGAGAAACAGCACCACAGCCCATGTCATTAGCTGGGAGAGTTTCCATTCATCACGAGCACCCTAGAAAATTATCACTTTGGTGGAGGCTATCTCTGGGCCTGGGACAGTGCAGGGCCACCAGAAAAGCCAGCACCTCGACCCCCTCCTCTTCTTCTTGGGAACTCAGTGTACCTGAAGCCCTGCCAAGATCCCCCAGCATGGGGGATCTGCTGCTTTTTCTCCCTCTGTGGGGCTGGTTCCTCTTGTACTGGGTTGTGGTGATGGTGGTCATGAGAGAGGGACTGGGAAAGGTGTGACTCATAGACCATGTGGGAACTGGCTGTGGTGGATTGTCATCTAGGAGAGATGCAGCAGCCTTGTGGGTCCTGGCCACCCTTTTCAGATCATGTCCAGATGAAGACATTTTACTCCTCACATGTCTCTGTGCTCTGCTTCCTCCCTGCCCTCTCTCTCCACTGCACTTCCTGCCCCAACACATGTCCTGCTAGACCAGTGCCTGCTGTGCCAAGGCCTGCAGCCCAGCCCCACTGTCAGCAGCTGCAATGAGCCTTGCATCAGTCAGTGCTAAAATTCAACCACCATCATCCATCCTTCTCCTGTGATAGTGGCTATGCCGGACCCCATCCTCAGTTCTTACCCACAGAACACTGCTGTGGGATCCTTCACCTTCACTGTTGGTTACGGCATCCTCAGCTGTGCTGGAGTCCCCATCACCTTTGGGTGCTGTGACCTCTTGGGCATTTCCATCTGCTACTGTGTCAGAAAGTGCTGCCCCTGCTAAAGCTACTGGTGGCGCACCACACAAGGACCCCTGAGAACCCCGGCGGTGATGTCGGATTGAGGACAGAACTTATAGTCAATGATGTGTGAGAGGCTGAGCATCCAGTGTCCCCCTTCCAAACAAGTGCAGCTGGGGTTCTTTGGGATGTCCTGGATGTCCTGGATGTCCTGTGGGATCTCTACCATTGGTGATGCATGCAGACTTCTGGCACTTCCTTGTGCTACCTACCACCTTTGAGAGTCTCCTCTAGAAGTGATCTCATTTCCCTCTTCACAGTCATTAAATTTTCTGCATGCCACCCTCACGTTGCAAGGTAAGAAAGGCATTGGTGTGCAGGGGAATGTGGTGAGCACAGGAGGGGGCCTTTCAGACTCCCAGTGGAACATGAGACACATTGCAGTGGGGACATTCCAGGCATTGTCCCTTGGAGCAACAGTGGTGGACAAAGTCACAGGGATCTCTCTAATGTACAAGAAAACCACAGCTCCTCTCCTGCGCCCCTCCCCACTCAGGGATCCCCTGTTCCTTGGGGGCTGGAGGAATACAGTTCTTTCTGAAGTTGTGTGCCAGCACCATTATGTCCTCTCGAAATGCCCACTGAGGGAAGGTCCATGCTACCAGAGCCCTGGGGAAAAGTCAGAGGACAAGGAAGTTTTTTTGCATGGGACTTCCAGACTCTGTCTGGAAGTGAGTCTCTGCGAGTTTCTGTCCCATTGCTTCCTGCCCATAGTTATGAGCAGAGCGCACAGATCGCCAGACTGAAGGACTGTGCCCATGCCTGGGATGGGGAGGGCTGGTGGTGGGGTGTTCTGCAGCTGGTGCTGTTCATGGAGGCATTTCCCTTGAGGAGCCTCCTCTGTACTTTGGGAAGAAAGGACAGAAAAACCCCTTGGGGAATAAAGTAGCACTCCAGGCACTGTTGGTTCCAGGGAGACTGAGCAGGTACAGGATATGTGGTGCCAAGAGTGCCAGTCCATATTATCAGGCAAGAACAGGAAGGAAGGCACTGTTAATGCTGAGGTGTTCAATGTCTCCAGAGAATCCTTGGGGCAATGATCCATGGGGTAGATCAGACCCCTGCTGAGACAAGGCTGAGCCTGGTGCTGCCTTCCCCGAGAGCACAGAGGAAAGAGGGGCCCGTGGTTGCCCCCTGCTGGAGCTGCCTGCACCGAGCTCTTCTTTGGGTTGCTTTGCTTCTTGCTCTTGCTAGCAGACAGAAGAGCTTCCTTGAGCCTGAGGACATCAAAACACCCCATTCAGCATGCTTTGTGAGACAGAGGAACCTTTATCAGCACATCCTCATTTCTCCTGCTTGGTCTCGGCATTTGCTGCCTGCAGGACACCTAGTTTCTCCCAGACATGCAATCCCCAATGTTGTGGGAGCTGGTCGCTACAGAACTACTCCCTGTGCAGAAGCTGTTGGATGATTGCATGCCCCCAGCTCCCTTGAGGAGACAGCAACGACCCCAGATGGTTGTAAGTCTTCATTTGTATCTTGCTTTGCTTGCATATGGAGAGTTCTTGGGCATTTGGCAACCAGGGATGTTCTGTGTGTTTTGTTCTGTCCCTCAGGCACAGGGTTTGGACATAAACTGGCTGAAAGTCTGGAGATAACGAAATGGCTCAGAAGAAAATCCATTTTATTTACTGACTCACTGAAGAGAGAAAAGAGCCCTACAAATCTTTGTCAGAAGGAGTTTTAGGGGTCTCTGGGCTGGGCTGGCCAGGACTTGAAGAAAGGTGCTTTATCATGGGTTTTCAGGAATTTACTCAATCTGGGATCAGGGAGCTGAGAACAAGTCCCCAGGGGAATCCTGGTTCCCACTAGGATCTGCCCTATTCAGGTAGCCCAGGAAGGGAAGAAAAGCAGAGCACTACAGTCCTGGTCAGCCAGTCAGGGTCAGCCCTCTCTGCACAGCCACAGGCACCAGCCCATTTGGGAAAGAGGATCTGGCTGGCAGATTTCAGGGTGCACAGGGGAAGCAGCGCAGCCAGGGGAATGCTGAGAGCCCCATCCCAGAGCTCTGCCTTGCACTGACACATCCCCCCCTTCCCAGGGTTGTTGCTCAACCAGGGTAGCTCTCTGCACCAGGGTGTCACGCACAGCACAGAGGTACAAGGCGCTGTCAGAAAGCTCAACTTCCTTCAGCTGCAGAACGCTGTATTTCCCGGTGATGTTCAGCTCTGTGGTGAAACGG
>JAACYP010024550.1:0-11741 GCA_011076525.1 Nettapus auritus | reverse complement strand
TTTTCTATTCAATCACTTCCCTCAGGATTTTTACACCATCCTTCATGCCTGACACACTAAGTCAGGAAGAACAAAAAGAATTCCCTCCACGTTAACTGTGCAGATTTCAACTGGTGCTCATGGGATTTCTTGTTCGCAGTGGTATAAACAGACTGATTCAAAGTTTGAGGATTACAACGCTGTCTGGAAATGCTATTGGCGATAGCATTTAGACTGCACTGCAGCTCCTACCAGATGCTGAAAGGTAAGAACACGCTCAAGAGGGTGGCACACGGTGAGTAACACAACTTGTCAAAATTTATCAGAAATTGTACGAATGTATGTGTCTTCACAAAGGACTCACCTGTGCATCAGGTACAGAGTAAAGTTTAGGAAAAGGCCGATTCAATTTCACTCTCTTCTTTCCTTCTTTTTCAGGGGCTTCAAAACAAAACAAAACAATGTTTTGTCGATGGCAGAAATAAAAAAGCTGGGTACTTTTTTCTTTGTGTATTTATTTCATAGTGTCCCATGAGACAGAGAAAGGCTACAATGTGCAATCCATGCAGCATTTAAGCCCTCCTTATCTCCATCACACAATCTCATTTTACAAAGTATATATAATCTTAACCCCCTTTGATCCTCTGTCACTTGGCAGAAACTGGTCCTCCACATTAAGACGTTGATGCATGCCTTCCAAGCACATACACGTGTTAAGGTAAGCAACACATGCTCAAAAGGAAGGTGAACTTGAACTCAATACGGGGAGGACCCCATACCATAAACAGATGGCAGAAATAAATAAATAAATAAATAAATAATTAGACTAAAAAGCCCCTCAACGGGTTAATTTTCTAGTGGGAAATACAGAATACCATCATGTAATTAGTGAAAACAGACATGGTTGCATATCCTGGCCCTTCCTTGCCTTTGAACTTTGTAGCCTTAAACTCTTTCATCCTCTGCATAGAAGGAAAAAGCAAAGCAGATCCTGAGCAAACTCAACTTGCTCCATATGGGAAGCACCTCACCGGGGCAGGTATTAAAGCATCTTATTACCTGTTAGCTTTGTGATCCATAACGATTTCTGCCCTGCTGGGGCAGGTCCAGGTTGCGCTGGGGGAGCTGGCACATTTCCTCCACTCTGCTGCATCCGCAGAGCTTTCTCGCGCTTTATTTCTTCCAAGGTTTTAACACACTTTAACACACTTCCCCCTTTAACGCACTTCCCCCTTTGGCTTAGCAGCCTTCCCTGTCATCATCAAGAAATGAGGAGAAGCACCAACATTTAAAGAGAGTCCAACAATATTTTAAGTCTCCAAAATCCATCACAGTACTAAGGAAAACTAATCCTGAGTGTTCCCAGTAACACATCTTAGGACAATATCCTAATATTCTCCTCCTCCGAGCCACTTGTCTGAGCCACTTATTGAATTTTGAAGAGCAGCCCTATCCAGAGAGAACTGCTACACGGAAATGCTACTTTACTTTATTCCTTTTTCAGGCTGCATTTCAGATCCCTGCTCCTGGCAGTGCTTCTACTCTACTTGTATACGATGGTTCACAGAAACAGCAGAAAGCCTTGATGAAGTACAAGTGGAAAATAAACACACACCGAGAGCCAGATTTCTGATAGTGGCTGTCAGAAGAGCTTCGGCACTCAAGCAAGAGGAATCAGTCCTTTGTTTTTGTTTAAGTTAATTTTTAGGGCTGTATGAAAACGGTCTAAGTTCATGGGAAGGAAGAAGAAGAAAGCATATTTAATATCTAGTTGTTACCTGTCGCAGTACTAGTCTGTTCAGGAGGTAATCCTAGTCTCTCCTTCAGAGATTTGGGAACTGCAAAACTGAAAAAGAACAAATGAGGAAGGCTGCATAAATGTCAACTTTGTGTTCACATTTGAAAACAAGACAGGAAAGGTAACTTGGAATCCCAGTGATTAAGACCTCAGCCAACATGCAAAAAGAAACATCACAGGAAAAGGACAAACAGAAAGCCTAAATACAAAACTCGGGAATAGAATCCAGAAGCCTGTTTAGTAGCTGTACCTCTCTTGGGTGCTTTGTCAGCATGTCCCGGAACCTCCACCTTCTTCCCTAGCCTCTCAGCAAGGCTGCGCTTCGCTGGAAGGGCGCTTACAGCAGCTTCAGACAGAGAAAACAAGGAATATTTTAAGAACATTTCTTTGGAGGAAGATTTGAGAACAGTCAACCACAAGCTTCTGTTTTTCAAGCTTATTTCCATTAAATTGCCTTTCAGCTGCTAAATGATTCTTTTTTTTTGCCATTTCTGCAGTCAACACAGATCTCCACTGCAATGCATTTTCCTCTCATACGTCAAAAATACTCTTTAGTGCAGTCATATATAGAAGGTGGCGCCTAAATAACAGCTCATAAAAAGTTCTTACCCACGGAGGCTTTCCGTTTTCTTTGTTTCTCAGCCAGATCTAGTCGAATCACAGGATCCTCCCCTAAAACAAAAGTAAAATTTTTCTATTTCACACAACCAGTAGCCAATAGAAATATTATGGCCCATGCCCAAAAAACCCCCGTAAGACACTGTTTTGACAGCTAAACCACACAAACTCACATTTCAACTATAATTAACGTAGAAAAAGTATTAATAAATAGTCTCAGTGCTTGCTTCAAACTCCAGCTGAGATAGTAGAGGATGAATCTGAGTCTGCTTGACAGCTATACCTTGTGCAGAACAAAGCTGCATAAGCAAGCAGAATATTATTAGGTACAAATGCTGAGAAATATTCCTTTCCAAGGTGAATGTCTACGTGTAACAGTACTTCTACACTTTTTTCCCTTTAAAAGGAATTTGCACAGCTCTAAACGATATAATTTATACAGACTCCTCTCACACTGCTGCCACACCTGCCACTGTCAGCCTCTTTAACTCTTCCGAAATTGCTTCTTACATAGCACTGTCTTCTACAGCTCTTTCTTCTCGTTACTCTCCTGTTGTTCAGCTACCCCCCTATCTGCATTCTGACACTTCTTTTTCTTTCTCCTGCTACTGCACTCAACCTGAGCACCAAATCTGGCCAGTACAGCCAGGGACTTTCAGCAGAAAAGCACCTTTTGAACACAAGAAGGCAGCACCAGCAGGCTAACATGGGTGAAGTGTCTTAATTATTGCTTAACCTTCCAGTAGCCTTCCACTTCAGTCCATGGTTCATATAAAAAACTTTGTTGTTGGGTTTTTTTAAACAGCTACACTGACCTGATGAACTCAGAAGTAGATTACACTAGGACAAAACACCTAGGACTCTAGATTCTCTCCACAGCTTTAACTACTACACAACATATAACTCTTCAGACAGAAAAAAGAAATTTCCTTCCTAGTTTCACATAGAACTTTACACAACAGACCAGCTAAAGCCAAGAGTGGTTCTAAGCTTTCCTCCAACATTTCAGGTTCTGTCCACTGACTGCCAGACAAAGCCACCAGTGACCTGACCAGACTGCCTGCCCTATCGCTAATCGGACCTCAGGTCATCTGTGATTTATACGGTCATTTTACAGCATTCCTTCCAAGAACCAAAGATTTGCACAATCATTTGCGGCACAAATTCCTTCCAAGAACCAAAACATGCTCACCATGATCATCTGCAGCATTGATTACAACTGGAGGGTGTGTAGGGCTTGGGACATTTTCAGAGTTTTCCACTTTCATCGCCCCCCTTAGCTGTGGAGAGGGATCTGACTGCACAGCAAGTTTGTTTGGCTGCAGTGACATCTGAGCCACTTTCAAATCATCATCCGCGGACTCAGGCGGACCTGGCAGTGTAGCTAGAAGAAGAGGAGGATCATCAGCAGTTTAAAACTTTGACCACAATGCACGAAGATGGAAGGTAGAAAGATGAAAGTACACTGCAAGGCAAATATCACACAAAGCAGAGAGAAGCTTAGCATGAAAGCAGAAAACAAATACCAGCACTACACTCGGTTTAGCTGATCACCTATGACTGCAGACCTTTTCCTGCACTCACAAACGAACCGTTACCTGATGTCTCCTACAGTATTAGCACCCACTAAGTGATGTTCAAAATTAATTCTTCAGTTCTTAAAGAAAAAGGACCTAAACTTACTCTTGCTTGCTGCTAAGAAGAACCCGTTGATGTATCGTCCCTTTGTGTGATGAAAAGCACAGTTGGCTTTCTGAGAGCCTACTGGCTGGTTCTCCCAGTAGCAGGGAATCTCACTGCGCTTCTTCTGAAGACAGAAAGAAAGAAAAGCTCGTGACAACATGCACCTAAGGTTTGCAAAGAGACGCACAGTTCCAGAACGTGACAGAGATAGGGCTGTCACAGTACAGTGCTGAAACATCATTCCAAAGCTCAGTTGATCACTTAAGTACAGTATTTTTGGGCATAGTCACTAAGTTTGCATAAGCTGTAAGCACTATGCACATTTAGCTTTGTCATCATTCATTTTGAGAAGACAGGCCCTCTCGGACATCAGCTTAGGGTGTGTTAAACTAATACACCTAGGGTTATAGTAGGATTATTCAGAGGCAAAAAGAACATCTTAAATTGCCTAGGTTAACCCTATTAGAACTGTTTCTCGGAGACTTTGTTCTTCTGCACCTTTAACTTTCCCCACGGCTTACTATCCCAGGCAGCTAGAACAGCATTATTTGAAGGACTCCGGGACAGAAGAGACCTGAGAGAACATTAGCAAGCCTCCCACCCCCTCCCCTAGTACCAGGAACCACTATAATTTTAAAGCAAATGAATCCATCCTGCAAAAGCACAATCAGCACACCTACAGCACTCAAAAATGCTTTTGTTGGTTTATTTTGAGAACACATCTTTGGGCACTCACGTCAATTTCCATGTGTCTGAATGGGCAGACATTCCTGAAACAACAACCCTCCTGCCACAGCGTGCAGACTGTCTCATTCCCCAGAGCAGCTTTGCAGTGGCAGAAGGAACAGTTGTCTCCCTGTAACCAAAAGGAAACCAACAAGGAGAATATAGTACAGCCTCAAAAATGGCCATGCTACTGCCTCAGGTTGCTACAATTGAATTCAGAATCTATCTGGTTCTCACGTAACCGCCCGCCCCGTGTGCTCCCCCCCCCCACCCCCCCCCCCCCACACACAGTCCCCCCGGCGCGCGGGCCGCCGCCAAGAAAAGCAAAGCAAAAGAAATCCAGCCATACCTTGGTACAGGTAGAATAGAAATAGAAGTAGCAATCGTCTCCTTGTTTAGACATGTTGACAGATTCCCAGCGAAAGCGGCGAACACAGGAGTCAAACTCTTACTGCTAACGAAGCCACCAGGGCAGAGGGCTGACACAGACCCGCCAGAGGCGTATCGGATCCGCTCTCCCTCCCGGCTGCGAGGCTCGCCGCAGCAGCCCCGACCCAAAGCAGTCACAGTGCTTTGCTTGGTGATGTCACCGATGTGTCAGAGTCCCCAGATGAGGATCTGCCTTGCCACTCAGTGTTGGTGGGTTGGTTTTTTTAAACATACACAGGTTATGGAAAACCATCAGGTACACCACAGATCAATAGGGAAGAAGCCCCACACAGTGCAAGTCCATGCTTTTCTTCCAGGCAATGGCGCATGCTTTACCATGCTGCCTTCAGCAAAGAAGCGCTCCCCATTTTGATCAGTGGCAACAGGCACGACTGCAACATACACAGGTGTAGGCAGCACCTGCAGGTCCCAAACCCTTCAGCAGTTTTCAGATAGCACCATTTTTTCTTATGTAGTGGCTTTCCCTTAAGCCATAACCCTTCTTTCCTTTACTTATATCAGGCGGCTCTCCTCCATTGTTCTCTCTGTCATTTTCCTCCCCAGTGTTTGAGCAGGCACTGGGAATCGTTTCTGGAGGAAGGGTACTGCTGAAGCTACTACATCTACTCTACGGGAAAAGAGTGTGTGAAAGAAAACATACTTCACTTCTTTTTCCCTTTTATTTTATTTTATTTTATTTTAATTTCTGAAATCAACTCTGCGGCCTGGCAGCAAATAACTATGGTAGTAATGATGATTCCTCATCCTCACTGTAACAGTGGTGGTTCTGACGTGGTTTGAGAATCACCTACCCGCAGAATATCTTGCACTCAAATTTTTTTGTGCACTCAAATAACGCAGCATTTTCAAAATCAGGCCCAGAGCTCACACTCAGAGTGCAGCCGAACAGCACCAGAGCACCTGTAGGCTAAGCATTCCGATCCTGGCAACAGTTCTGACCCGGGCAACAGTAAGCATCCCTTCTGCACTTTCATCGTGAACATCAGCATAAGGAAACAGAGACCTCCTTGATGAAATTTTTAAGAAAGAAACACAAAGGTCACCCAACCGGCTTGTTGTCAGCAAACTAAAGTAGTGACAACCTTCAGGTGACAACCGGCTGCATCCAGAGTTAGATCCTGAAGGCAGTTCCTTTGGGAAACGGAGGAGCAACGCGCCAGATGACGGCTACCTCACAGCGCACCCCTCAGAGGCACTGCTACGAAAGGAAGGCAGAATAACCTCCTCCTAACCCCATACCTCTATGGCATTTTCCATATACAATTGGAAAGAAAAAAAATCATTGCCTCAAGGAGAGTCCGCAATCTCAGATAAAGGACCTCGAGGCCACATTCCGCCTGTAACAGGAGACGCAGGCAGGTAGGGTTTACAAGCACTGCATCACAAATACCCTGCAACACCTGACCTACTGACTGGGACAGCCTCCTTCCTCACCTCCTGAAAGCTCCAGCTGGCAAACCAAGGACAAAGCAAAACACAGATGTGGAGGACCTCGTAAGATACTATTTTGTTCCCTATGTGCCCGTTGCTGGTGACACTTAACGCCTCCCATTCCCAAACAACATCGGCACGTTACATCTCTACTACATGTTGAAAGGACTCAGCAACTTGAACACAACTTAGAATTACTCATCCCAGTAGCAGGCTCTATAGCTGAAGCTGTTTTAGCCAATAAAGTGTGTCATGCTGCCCCTCAAAGGTTTCTTACCATGAACGCCTGCTGTGACACTGCTGATGGATTACTTCTCAGAAGAGCAGAACTGCGCTGGGTAGTCTCCACTTGAAGACTCGTATTTCTGTCCTTCCCTTTCAGGAAAGAATCTCCCACCCTGAATTTATTAATTTTCATGATTATGATACACACATTGAAGTTTTGAAAAACTGAAAGCTGATTAAAAGATTTCTAGTATAGCCTGTGCATCAAGATTCATGTCCCTCCATTCAGGTAACCTTAGTCTCTGAGTTATAGTTACAGTCAAAATTTGTTTTTCCTTTTTTTATTTATTTTTTGTGTATGTGTGTGTGTGATCAGAAAAACCAGGAGGGGACTGGTTGTCCCAGGTAAGCCAGGGAACTTATCTTTGGTCGATGCACTAAGCAAGTCAGCTCTCTTAGGGTAACTTAACTAGAACACACAGATCCTCAAACGGATAAAAGAATAAATCAAGTGATAAAAACCCAACCAATACATCTGATACCCCCGCTTATTGAGCAGCACGAGGGTTTCATCTACAGACACTGTCCAAAGCAGCAAGAAGTGACAGATTGAATCCAAACCGGTTGCCCGCTCTCACTCTCAGATCTGGAGATGTTATTTGACAAGCATGCGCATCAGGAACACTGGTAAATGCTGGGTAACTGCACCACAGCCCCAAATCCCTCACGGGCCCACTAAGATACTTTTACTGATGGATCCACAAGAAACACCCCAAAAAACATTCTCCAGAAGTTAAGCCCTGTTTAGAAAGCACCTGAGGAATCTCTCACAGCAGCAACAAAAGGGCTACAATTGTACGCAAGATCTCCAACAACCTCATTAGTACCGTGCTAGATCAAGGACTGCGTGGGGCTTCCGTGTCCTGAACGAGTCCATCATCCTGGCCACATAATGCAGATGTAATGTTCAAGAAATCACAGATCGTTATCAGAACCTTAGAAGATCTACAGAAAAAAAAAAAAAGAAAAAAAAAGCCCACACTTCTATATTTCTCCCCCTTCTCCACTCACAGAAGACTGAAAACAAGCAGATTTATGTTTTATGTTTACAGTTAATGTGAAAAATATTTATTTGTGAAATAAATCATGCATTGTTTCAAGCTACAAAAAACTTGCTCCCACAAAGGAAGGACTTTTTACCTCAGCATGCAGCTCGGTTACAAACAACTTCCTACCTACCAGTGGGCAGTGTTCCCCTGGCACTCCGTCACTCTGCAGCACTGCAGCCACCTTTGTTCAAAGGACAGCAAATGCTAGTTAGAAATGCTTTGCAGAAGAGTGATGTTGTCCCCTTTTGACATGATCCAACCTGCAACACAGAGAAGGGAAAGAGGGGATTAGAGAGAGCCCAGAGTCTGAGAATAACCTCGTGTTTTCAGAAAGTGTTTCGTGTGATAGAGCAGGCTTTGTTCACCACCAGGTGGTAAATAAACACCACAACTACCGTGGCTCCCTCCCTTGACTCAGAGATCACAGCAAGAGTAAGAATTGCCCAGGACCACTGGCTGTAGGTGCAGCTGAAAGGAGTTGTGACCAGACTCCTGCAGCCAGCCCTGCTGCACACAAAGCAGCAGTGCAGGCTCTCTGGTATTACACCTTCGAAATACCAGAACTGCTCTCCGGCAGGGACAGATTCTCCCTCACATTCAGCAAAACCACCAGCTCAGAAACCGTCAGACAGAGATGTAGCCAGTCATTGCTCACTGAGCTTCAACATCGAGGCTTGTCACACGTTTGGAACCTCTCAGTGCTGCTACCTAGCAGGCTCAGACCACGCATCCCTCGGCTTACACAGACACATAACATACCCAGCTGGTTCCTTCATTTTGTCTTGGAGTGAATCTCCTCTGCGTCGTCCAGCACCAAGTTCATGTACTCCTCAAAGCCCTGAAAATCAGCAACAAAGGCAATTCGTTCAGCAACAACACAAACCATCATCAGCTTTGCTGACCCAGGCTGGACAACGAAGACTACTTATTAGAGAAATACAACGTTTTTCCCCCTTGTGCTAGTTTTTCTTGACAGAAAAAATAGGATGGTCAATGAAGGAAAACAAACAAAAGACATAACGCACGGACGTGCTGATACTCACAATGATGCGGCCTTCTATCCACATGGTCACTTGCTCACAGAGCCACACCTGGATCCTCGACCTCTGCAGAATGAAGGAGGAGAGTAAATCAGAACACAAACACGGCAAGAAATTTTGTTCTCTCTAGTGTGTTAACAAAGTCCTGCTAACCATAGCTACTATAGCTCCCAAATACTCCAAGGAGCAGCTCTCAGGGGTGGTTTTAATTAACAGTCTGACGTTTTAGGATGTTGCACTCTTGGGTGAACACTACAGGTTTGCTGAAGAACACGTTTCCAGTCACAAGGGAACACCCCTGCACACCCGGCTGCACGATTCCACTCCCGTTAACACGAGGGGGAAATGCCGGCCTGCACAGCAGCTCCTTGTACCCACCAACACACCGCGCAGCTCTCCATTCCCCACAGACCAGCCTCGAGCAACAGCCAGGGGAAGCCCTGGACCCTCCCACTCCCCCCCACGCCCCCAAATCCCCACCCCCATCCCCTCCCTGTGGGACGCACATTCTGCAGGTAGTGGAAGATGAGGTTCTGGGGCTCTGCGTTAAGGACTCAGCACGGGGACAAGAGCTCCAGGCTGGGGACAAGGCCTCAAACCCTGGAATGAGGCCCCACGGCCCCGGGAAAAGGTGTCTCTGAGCTCTCCTTGTCCTCCTGGCTCTTTCTCTCCAAGCCATTTCTGTCTGTGTGCAGGCACCTGGACCCGGCAGAAGTCCCCGTGAAGTCCTTCGGCAGGATGGAGGGCTGCGTGAGCTCCAGCAGCAGCTTCTTCCGCAGAGGTTTTCCCAGAGCCGCTTCAAAGCTTCCCCCCCGAAGCCGGGGCATCACACTGGGTTGTCAGAGCACACACACATGCACACACGTTCTCGTCCAAACAAAGGCGTTGTGGTTTAACCCGGCCGGCAGCTAAACACCACACAGCCGTTCGCTCCCCCTCCCCCCTCCCTCTCTGGGATGGGGGAGAGAAACGGAAAGTAAAACGAGAGTTGAGATAGGTCCACCCCTCGATCACGAGCCCATCTGTATGTTGCATCTCTGCCTTGATGGCCTGAGGTGTCATGGGCCCATCGGGCTATAAATAATTCACCTTTATGTTGCCAGTCCAGGTCCACCTGAGCCTGATCCACCTGCTGGTTGTTTTGATGTTCTTCAGTAGCCCGATTCTTGGGCACATGAGCATCTACATGGCGTACCTTTACAACTAGGTTCTCTACCCGGGCAGCAATATCTTGCCACAACGCCGCAGCCCAGATGGGTTTACCTCTGCGCTGCCAGTTGTTCTGCTTCCATTGTTGTAACCACCCCCACAGGGCATTTGCTACCATCCATGAATCAGTATAAAGGTAGAGAACTGGCCATTTTTCTTGTTCAGCAGTATCTAAAGCCAGTGGGATGGCTTTCACTTCTGCAAACTGACTCGATTCACCTTCTCCCTCAGTAGCTTAAGCAACTCATCGTGTAGGACTCCATACAGCAGCCTTCCATCTCCGATGCTTTCCCACAATACGACAGGACCCATCAGTGAACAGAGCATATCTCTTCTCATCTTCTGGTAGCTTGTTGTACAGTGGGGCTTCGTCAGCACGGACCACTTCCTCTTCTGGTGATATCCCAAAGTATTTGCCTTCTGGCCAGTCCATAATAACTTCCAAGATTCCTGGGCGACTGGGGTTTCCTATTCGAGCCCGCTGAGTAATCAGTGCAACCCACTTGCTCCATGTAGCATCAGTTGCATGATGTGTAGTGGGGACCCTTCCTTTGAACATCCAGCCCAGTACTGGCAGTCGGGGTGCCAGGAGGAGCTGTGCTTCAGTACCGATCACTTCCGAAGCAGATCGAACTCCTTCATATACTGCCAATATTTCCTTTTTGGTTGGAGTGTAGCGGGCCTCAGATCCTCTGTATCCCCGACTCCAGAACCCTAGGGTTCGACCTCGAGTTTCCCCAGGTTCCTTCTGCCAGAGGCTCCAGGTGGGGCCATTCTCCCCGGCTGCGGTGTAGAGCACATTCTTTACATCTGGTCCTGTTCGGACTGGCCCAAGGGCTACTGCATGAACTATTTCCTGCTTAATTTGTTCAAAGGCTTGTCGTTGCTCAGGGCCCCATTCAAAATCGTTCTTCTTACGGGTTACTTGGTAGAGCGGGTTTACAATCAGACTGTAATTTGGAATGTGCATTCTCCAAAACCCCACGACACCTAGGAAAGTTTGTGTTTCTTTTTTTCTAGTTGGTGGAGACATAGCTGTTATTTTGTTGATCACATCCATTGGGATTTGACGACGTCCATCCTGCCATTTTATTCCTAAAAACTGGATCTCTCATGCAGGTCCTTTAACTTTGTTTTGTTTTATGGCAAAACCGGCCTTCAGAAGGATGTGGACTATTTTCCTCCCTTTCTCAAAAACTTCCTCTGCTGTGTCACCCCACACAATGATGTCATCGATGTACTGCAGGTGTTCAGGAGCTTCCCGCTGCTCCAGTGCAGACTGGATCAGTCCATGGCAAATGGTAGGACTGTGTTTCCACCCCTGGGGCAGTCGATTCCAGGTGTATTGGACACCCCTCCAAGTGAAAGCAAACTGTGGCCTGCACTCTGCTGCTAGAGGGATGGAGAAAAATGCATTAGCGATATCGATTGTGGCATACCACTTGGCTGCCTTTGATTCCAGTTCATACTGGA
>MU016574.1:11692-34193 GCA_011076525.1 Nettapus auritus | reverse complement strand
AAGCATTCTGTAGGCAGCTACTGCATTTAAAAGGAAACAGAAGGCCCGTAGAACAACGAGTTTTCCATCTTCTCTCCTAGAGGAGGGTATACTCTTTACAACGGATCCATTTCCGCATTAGCCCGTCCTTACCATAGCTGCTTTTTTAGCTGGAGGCCCCATCACGTCGATGTCAAAGGCAGTGAGGGGTTTTACAGCTGCTACAGCAGAGGGGTGATTCCCAGGTGCCTTGCGCTTCAGGGCCTTCTTCCTGGGGGAGGTGACTTTCCCATCCGAAGGCTTTGCAAACATGGTGAAGTTGGCTAGAGTAAAAGGAAGAGAGAAATGATACAGCCTTGCTCTGCCTCAAGACATTCTAGAAATCATTTCCACAATCCTTCTACATACTTCAATATATTTGGCCGGAGGAATTACACTGCCATTGCCTGGATTCTCAGCAATATTTTCCACACAGTAAACTCTGTCTACCAACAATCCATACAAAGGAACAAAGAAACCCAATAGCTACAGTCAGTAATAATCCAGGACGAGGGAAACTCAGACAGAGCGATCCTAAGTGCAAGCAATACTCTAAGACATGGTATGAAGTCTGATAAGATTCACAAATATGGACAGCTTTTCTGTTTAAAGTCTTGCTGCCTCTAGGAAAGGAAAAAGCAGCAATTATGGCAAGACAAAGTGTATGAATTGTTGTACCAGCTTCCTCTCCCCTGCAGTGATGTCCCACAGAATTTATTAAGTTGTTCTACAAAGTCCAGATTTGTAGGATCATTTTCTAGCCTCCCACTCCTGACCTAACATCTGGCTGGCAGGAGAAGAAATGAACTAAGAAAAAGAAAATACGCACGTCGCTTCGTAGCATTACGTGGAGAAACGCAGCCAGCCAGTTACAACAGGAGAATTGTCATCTTCTGCCTGCATTTCAGAAGACAACCTAAGTAGCTCTGACTTTACACTCCACACTTACTTTTAGCTTCCTGTTCCTGAAGCTGAGCTGCGTCTTTCCCCGCTGGTACAGTGGCAAAGAAGCCAGCTGTAGACGGGACAGCAGCTGCCTCCTTCTGAAGCTTCTCCTGTTCTCTCTGTTGCCCCTCCTCCAACAGCTTCTCCTCCATGCTCTTCACTTGACATTTAGCACGAGTTCCACTCTGTGGAGAGGGCTAGAAAGAAAGAAAAGCAGTGCACGAATAGGACAAAAAAATTGGTGGAGATTTCATTAAGAAAATCTGATCAGCAATCCCTCCACAATGGTCTCGACGTGGAACAGCAGATTAATATCGTTCAGGTTTGTTCCTGAACTGGCATTTTTTCCATAAAATTTTGCCTGTAACAAGAGCCATGCTGTACTATGGAAACACCGCTTCACACATCTGCGGTTCCCCACATGGCAAGCTTCTTTAAACAGCTCGAGTGTTCTGCTGCACATCTACTACATGCTTTTTAAGCAGCAGAAAGCCATACAAGTTCCCCTCTACGGTATCCAAGACTCTGGCCTTTTCTATTCAACCACTTCCCTCAGGATTTTTATAATATCCGTGTAGATTTCAACTGGTGCTAATGGGATTTCTTCTTTGCTGTGGTATCAACAGATTGATTCCAAGTTTGAGGATTACAACGCTGTCTGGAAATGCTATTGGCGATAGGATTTAGACTGCACTAAGAGGTAAGAACACTCAAGAGGGTGGCACACGGTGAGTAACAGAGCTTGTCAGAACTGATCAGAAATTGTACGAATCTGTGTGTGTCTTCACAAAGGACTCACCTGTATGCCAGGCACAGAGCAAAGCTTAGGAAAAGGGCGGTTCAATTCCACTGTCTTCTTTTCTTCTTTTTCAGGTGCTTTAAAACAAACCAAAAAAAAAAGTTTTGTGAACGACAGAAATAAAGAAAGCTGGGTACTTTTTTCTTTGTGCGTTTATTTCAGTGTCCCATGAGACAGACAAAGGCTGCAATGTGCAATCCAGGCAGCATTTAAGCCCTCCTTACCTCCATCACACAATCTCATTTTACCAAGGTTATATAATCTTAACGAGACCTTTGATCCTCTGTCATTTGACAGAAACTGCCCCAACACATGAAGACGTTGCTGCATGCTTTGCGAACACGTACACGTGTTAAGTTAAGCAACACGTGCCAAAGAGGAAGGTGAACTTGAACTCAATACGGGGAGGACTCTATTCCAAAAACAGATGGCAGAAAAAAAACAGAATACCAAAATTAGACTAAAAAGCCCCTCAACGGGTTAATTTTCTAGTGGGAAATAGAGAACACCATCATGGAATTAGTGAAATCAGACATGGCTGCATATCCTGGCCCTTCCTTGCCTTTGAACTTTGTAGCCTTCAACTCTTTTATCCTCTGCATAGAAGGAAAAAGCAAAGCAGATCCTGAGCAACCTCAACTTGCACCATACGGGAAGCACCTCACCGGGGCAGGTATTAAAGCATCGTGTTACCTGTTAGCTTTGTGATCCGGAATGATTTCTGCCCTGCTGGGGCAGGCCCAGGTTGGGGAGCTGGCACGTTTCCTCCAGCCTGCTGCATCCGCAGAGCTTTCTCACGTTTTATTTCTTCCAGGGTTTTAACGTGCACTTCTCCTTCTGGCTTGACTTTACCTGCCAGCTCCTTCGGCTGCACTTTGCTGGGCCCAGACAGAGTGAGCACACTCTGCTTCTTGGGCTCACCCTGAATTTTGATCTTAGTATGGGATTCTCCGGCTTTTTTATTCTCTTCTACCATACGGTTATTCTTTTTTTCAGCCAAGGCTTCAGAGAAAGTTTTGATACGAACTGCAGGAGCAGGTCTTGCCCCTGCGCTGGGATCTTCGGTTTTACCTTGCCCTTCAGCCTGGGCTTTGGCTTGAGTTTCTCGTCTCTGAAGAGCTCTCTCACGACGGATCTCCTCCAGCGTTTTAACATGGATCTCTCCCTTTGGCTTAGGGGCCTTCCCTGTCATCATCAAGAAATGAGAAGCACCAACATTTAAAGAGAGTCCAATAATATTTTAAGTCTCCCAAATCTGTCACAGTACTAAGGAAAACTAATCTTGAGCGTTCCCAGTAACACATCTTAGGACAATATCCTAACATTCTCCTCCTCTGAGCCACTTGTTGTATTTTGAAGACCAGAGAGACCCCATCCAGAGAGAATTGCTCCACAGAAATGCTACTTCTTTATTACTTTTTCAGACTGCATTTCAAATTCCTGCTCCTGGCAGTGGTTCTATTCTACTTGCATACGATGGTTCACAGCAGCAGCATAAAACCTTAACGAGGCACAAGTGGAAAATAAACACACACCGAGAGCCAGATTTCTGATAGTGACAGTCAGAAGAGCTTCAGCACTCAAGCAAGAGGAATCGGTCCTGTGTTTTCGTTTAAATTAATTTTTAGAGCTGTATGAAAACGGTCTAAGTTCATGGAAAGGAAGAAGGAGAAAGCATTTTTAATATCTAGTTGTTACCTGCTGCAGTACTGGTCTGCTCTGAAGGCAATCCTAGCCTTTCCTTCAGAGTCTTGGGAACTTGAACTGCAAAACAAAAAAAGAACAAATGAGGGAGGCTGCATAAACGTCAGCTTTGTGTTCACATTCGAAAACAAGACAGGAAAGGTAACTTGGAATCCCAGTGATCAAGACCTCAGCCAACATGCAAAAATAAACATCATAGGAAAAGGATGAACAGAAAGCCTAAATACAAAACCCAGGAATCAAATCCAGAAGCCTGTTTAGTAGCCGTACCTCTCTTAGGTGCTTTGTCGGCACTTCCTGGAGCCTCCACCTTCTTTCCCAGCCTTTCAGCAAGGCTACGCTTTGCTGGAAAGGTGCTGTCATCAGCTTCAGACAGAGAAAACAAGGAATATTTTAAGAACACTTCTTTGGAGGAAGATTTGAGAACAGTCAACCACAAGCTTCTACTTTTCAAGCAGATTTTCATAAAATTGCTTTTCGGCTGCTAAATGACTTTTTTGCCATTTCTGCAGTCAACACCGATCTCCACTGCATTGCATTTTCCTCTCACACATCAAAAATACTCTTTCATGCGATCATATATAGAAGGCAGCACCTAAATAACAGATCATAAAAACTCCTTACCCCCGGAGGCTTTCCGTTTGCCTTGTTTCTCAGCCAGATCTAGCCGAACGACAGGATCCTCCCCTAAAACAAAAGTAAAACTTTTCTATTTCACAGCAACCAGTGGCCAATAGAAATATTATCCTGTTAGCCCACGTCCAAAAAACCCCAGTAAGGCACTGTTTTGACAGCTAAACCACACAAACTCCTGTTTCAGCTATAATTAACTTCGAAAAAGTATTAATAGTCTCGGTGCTTGCTTCAAATTCCAGCTGAGATAGTAGAGAATGAACCCGAGTCTGCTTGACAGCTACACTTTGTGCAGAACAAAGCTGCATAAGCAAGCAGAATATTATTAGGTACAAATGCTGAGAAATATTCCTTTCTAGGGTGATTGTCTGCAAGTAACAGTACTTCTACACTTTTCTTCCCTTTAAAAGGGATTTGCACAGCTCTACACAATACAATTTACACAGACTCCTATCCCACTGCTGCCACACCTGCCAGTCAGCCTCTTGAACGCTTCCGAAACTGCTTCTTACATAGCACTGTCTTCTACAGCTCTTTCTTCTCGTTACTCCCCTGTTTTTCAGCTACCCCCTATTTGCACACTGACACTTGTTTCTCTCTCCTGCTCCTGCACTTAACCTGAGCACATCTTTCCAGTACAACCAGGGACTTGCAGCATAAAAGCAGGTTTTGAACAGAAGAAGGCAGCACCAGCAGGCTAACGTGGGTGAATTGTCTTAATTATTGCTTATTTATTGTCTTAGTTATTGCTTCCAGTTTAGGAAGTAATGAAATCAAAATGAAAGCATTCGTTATTACCTTGCTTTGCAGACAGCGTCACCGTTCTTACCACCGTCCGGACATTTTCCTTTTCCGGAGCAGGAAAATTGATGGAATCAACGGGAGGAAGAGATCTGGAAGGACTTTCTGTTCGCAGCAAGCAAAACAGAAGGAAGTTTACCAAACACTTAAAACTATCACAAAGAACAAAAAGCTTTAATTATTCATTACTGTCAAACATAGTGACCAGAGCGTGTAAATAAGAGAGGTGACTCATTTGCCTCTGCTTGCCCTTGGAATTCCCATCTGGAATACCAGCTGGCTGGGAGGCAGGTTGCTCGATGCCCCCAGCTCCGAATGGAAGTCTGTCCCTCAAGCAGCTCCCAGTCACCATCAGCTGCCGTGAACAGGATAAGGAAGTCAGGAACATTAACTCACCACCACGTCTCTTAGTTTTTTCCTTCATCTTCTGTGATTTGATTTCTTCGAGTGTTTTGATGCCAAAATTCAGATCGCCCTCTGAAAACAGAAAACAGTTAATGAGGCTAAGGCTCAGAGGCAATCACCGAGGACCACAGATCCTCAGGCTTTAGTGCTCAGGAACTTTCAGAAGTATTTAGAATAAACCCCGTCAACACTCCTCACAAGTGAAAGAACCAGAGAAACAATGGCATTTCGCCCCCTTTCATCCTTCAGGGTAAAAATTGTGGTTTTAATTATAATCATTTATACGATATTAGATCCCTCCATCGTTAAGGATGGCTTTCAGCAGTGGTTGCAAGGCTGCACGTGCAGCCATTTAAACTCCACGCTGTGGCCCTGGTTTGTTCTCCAAAAGTAAAGAAAAGGAGTTCACCGCTGTGACCCAACGGGCACACGATGGTGTTAGGTAGAAATGAGATCATGGAAATAACCGAGTCCATCCAGCACCCCTACATTCTGTTGTGGTTTTACACCATAGCGCTTTGAGTTAATTGTCAAGTTCTCCTTCCGATTTACCCTACTATAGGTGCTGAAATACCTTCTTTAGAAGCAGTAGCACCGGCTTTCCGAGTGGAAATCATCCGTAACCCATTCTGGCCTTCCGGAGCTGGCTGCTGGACAGGAGCTTTAGTTTCTTCTCCTTCCTCGGAAAGCTGGTCTGAAGGGGAAAAATCTATTCAGTTCTGCATAGACCAGACTGGTCATGATTATGCAGCTCATGCAGTGACACTTCAGTCCATGGTTCGTATAAAAAACTTTGGTTTTTTTTCTTTAAACAGCCACACTGACCTGATGAGCTCAGAAGTAGACTGCACTAGGACAAAACATCCAGGACTCTAGATTCTCTCTGCAGCTTTAACTACTACACAACACCTTACTCTTCAAAGAAATTCCCTTCCTAGTCCCACACAGAACTTTACACAACAGACCAGCTAAAGCCAAGAGTGGTTCTAAGCTTTCCTCCAACATTTCAGGTTCTGTCCACTGACTGCCAGACAAAGCCACAAATTCCTTCCAAGAACCAAAGATTTACACGGTTATTTACAGCACAAATTCCGTCCAAGACCCAAAACATGCTCACCATCATCATCTTCATCGTCATCTGCAGCATTGATTACAACCGGAGGGTGTGTAGGGCTTGGGACATTTTCAGAGTTCTCCACTTTCATCACCCCCCTTAGCTGCGGAGAGGGATTTGACTGGACAGAAAGTTTGGCTGCAGTGACATCTGAGCCACTTTCAAGTCATCGTCCGCGGTCTCAGGCGGACTTGGCAGTGTAGCTAGAGGAAGAGGAGGATCATCGGTAATATGGCAGTTTAAAACTTTGAGCACAACGCACAAAGATGGAAGGTAAGGCAGATAACGCGCACAGACAAGGAATTCAGCATCTCCTTTTGCCCATCCCGTCACTGTTTACACCGTGAACAATGACTTCCTTCCAACAACGCGCCTCCCTACCGCCCAGCAAAAGATGAAACAACAGAAAGCAAACTGCAAGGCAAGTATCACACGAAGCAGAGAGAAGCTGAGCACAAAACAAATACCAGCAGTACTCGGTTTAGCTGACCACCTATGACTGCAGACCCTTCCTGCACTCACAAACGAACCGTTACCCCATGTCTCCTACAGTATCCGCACCCACTGAGTGATACTCCAAATTAATTCTTCAGTACTTAAAGAAAAAGGACCTAAACTCACTCTTGCTTGGCGGTAAGAAGAGTCCGTCGATGTACCGTCCCTTTGTATGATGGAAAGCGCAGTTGGCTTTCTGACAGCCGACCGGTTGGTTCTCCCAGTAGCAGGGGATCTCACTGCGCTTCTTCTGAAGACAGAAAGAAAAAGAAAAGCTCGTGACAACGTGCACCTAAGGTGTGCAAAGAGATGCACAGTTCCAGATCGTGACAGAGACAGGGCTGTCACAGTACAGTGCTGAAACATCATTCCGAAGGTCAGCTGATCACTTCAGAACAGTATTTCCAGGCATAGTCACTAAGTTTGCTTAAGCTGTAAGCACCGCGCACATTTAGCTTTGTCATCATTCAGTCTGAGAAGACAGGCGCTCTCGGACATCAGTTTAGGGTGGGTTAAACTAACGCACCTAGGGTTCTAGTAGGATTATCCAGAGGGAAAAAGAAGATCTTAAATTGCCTAGGTTCACTCTACCTAGAGCTACTTCTTAGAGACTTCCTTCTTCCGCACCTTTAAGTTTCCCCACGGCTTACTACCCCCAGAACAGCATTATTTGAAGGACTCCGGGACAGAAGAGACCTGATAGATCATTATCAAACCTGCTCTCAGGAGGCTAGTACAGCCTTTTTATTACCCCTCTGCTCCAGCAGGTTTCAGCAGTCTATTTAGCAGTTATTCTGCATCTGTTGAGGAAATACTGTCGGCATCTGATAAAAAAATCTTGCTCAAATCAATGCCTTAGGGATGTTTTATTTCCCTCTACTTCCTCCCACCCCCTCTCCTGGTGACAGGAACCAGTGTAATTTTAAAGCAAACAAATCTATCCTGCAAAAGCCCCATCAGCACACCTAGAGCACCGAAAAACGCTTCTGTCGATTTATTTTGAGAACACATCTTTGGGCACTCACCTCAATTTCCATGTGTCTAAATCTGCAGACGTTTCTGAAACAACGCCCCTCCTGCCACAGCGTGCACACGGTCTCGTTCCCCAGAGCAGCTTCGCAGTGGCGGAAGGAACAGTTGTCTCCCTGAAACCAAAAGGAAACCAACAAGGAGAATACAGTACAGCCTCAGAAACGGCCATGCCGCTGCCTCAGGTCGCTACAAATGAATTCAGAATCTATCTGGCTATCAAGTTAACCAAAGAGCAGGGTGCTTCCTCCTCCCAATCCTCTCCTTCCTGAAAAAAATGGAAAAAAAGCAAAGCAGAAGCAGCCCAGGCATACCTTGGTACAGGTGGAGTAGAAGTAGAAGTAGCAGTCATCCCCTTGTTTAGACATGCCGACAAGTTCTGGTAACAAGCTCGGGTTCTCTCCACAGGGACTTCCTCTGCTCTTGGAGAGAGCTGTCTTCACCCTTGCTTGGGCTGAAAGTCTTCTACTGGCTTGTGATCAGTGAAATCTTCTTTTTAAAAGTAACCCTAAAGAAAGGAGCAACAAGTGAAAAATAATGAGTAACGAGCATTTTTCCAGCTTGCTTCTGTTAATCAGATTAGTCTCTTGCGGAGAGCCAAGCCTCCAAATCAGCGGTTACATGATAACACAATATTAAATTAAAGCTCTGTAAAGCTGCCAGGAGCTTTGTCAGCAAGCGTTCCCTTCCACGTCCTCAATAACACGACTCGGAGCGCGGCTGGAAGCCTGAAAATGGAAGTCACGTCAACGATCAGCTGTGGCTAGGAACAATTTCGACAGAACGCAGCACGACGCGTCCGATAGCACGCTGCAGTCACTGCGGGGCTTCGAGTCCACCCACCTGGACAACCTCGGCAAAGCTCTCGATCTTCCAAGACTTCCAGTTAACTTCTCCTGTAGGCCGAACCAACACTGAATCCGTGAATTAATAATAAAGGGGTAGGAAGAATTTTCCTCCTCACTTTGCCAAGGGAACCTCTCATCCACAATTCAAACACGGGCTGCGCTTTTAAACAGCTTCTAACTAATGGAGGAAGCAAGTCCATTGGAATACTCGCTCAGACTGGAGACAGCCAGGGTTAGTTAGCTCTTCAAAAGGGAAAAAAAAATATAAAAAAAACACAAAACGAAACAAAAAAAAAAAACCAGCGCATTTAGAGATGAACTCGTGATTCAAAGGGGCTGCAAAAATGAGGCTCCGTCTTCCACAGCCGGACAATTTTACTTTTTTTTTTTTTTTTTTAATTGAAAATTCAGTACGTTCCAATCTCTGGTCTTCGAGATTTCTTCACCTATTAAGAAAACACAAAAACCTTTCCCCGTCTTTATTACCTGTACAGCAAAAAACACAGCGGTGCGCGTAAATCCACGGCCGCGCACACATCTGCGTTCACACACACGCGAGGGGCGAGAGGAGGTCAGCGACAGTGGAAATCCCAATTTTGGCCTTTTTGACACAGAGAGAGCGGAAAAATTCTCTCAATTTTGAGGGAACGAGGAGAAAAAAATGGGAGGATCGACAATATTTTGATGAGGACGCCTTCGAGGGCGATGCTTCGTAACACGGGTGAGTCGGGGGCCAGCACACAGACACGCGTACGGATGTACATGCACACGGGGTAAACAGATGGATACACACAGGCGTGCACAGTACGTGGCGTGTGATATCCGTACCGAGAACGACTCGGAGCCCTGATCAGACACGCAGTTAATTAACAGCGGGAAGACAAGGGGACAGCAAGCTTTGAGAGGCGGGGGGATGCTCACTTTGCCGGCGGCGTGGCTGCATGATACCGAGGATTTTGAATTTAGTTTGGGGTCGGTTTGGGGGGAGCGATTTGGTTTCTTTCTGCGCTGTGGCAAATACCACGGCTTTGCCAGCACGTGCTGTGCCCTGCTCCGGATATCCGTCATCATCCGTGGCTGCGAGATCACCAAAGGTTAGAAAAGGTGACTTCGGTCCAATCGAACAGCCCATGAGTTTTCGATGACCAGAGCCGCGACAGATTTTAGTCAGCCACAAGCGGTTTGTTTTATTTTTTTTCCGAGGCCAAGTCAGATATTTGGATTTTTAGGGTTTGTTTTTTTTTTAAGACACTAAACGTCATAAAACCTGCAACCAGACCAGATAAAAGTTCGAATTGGAGCGATTCCGAATCCCTTCGTTAAAACGCTGCACATTTCTGCGCAAATTACTTGCGACTCTTCTGGACAAAAGTGGATGAAATAGTTCTGACAAATCAATAATAAAAGGTTGGAACCTTTTACTCACACAAACACTAGGGAATTTTCCAGGAAATATTTTTTTGGCAGGGAATTTTCCCAAATCTAAAATAAAGAGAGGAAAAGTTGGGTGCTCAGATTAGTTACTGGCTTTGACTGCTTGACAAAGGGAATAAAAACAGTGGTTAAGGTTTCCTTCTCCTCGTTAGGACTGACAGGAATATCACTTCTGACCTTGGCACCTTCAGTGCTTGCAGGTTCCTCTGCATCTACTCCTGAAAGCGACTGTCTTAAGGAAGCTGGACTTGAATCCCTTCCCCGATCCAGCCCTCCTGACTGCCCGAGGAGCTCCCCATTTTGCTCGCTGCCTCCCATTTCCCCGAGCAGCCCCAGAAGGGGCTCGAAGGAACTCGAAGGAACTCGAAGGAACGGGAAGAGAGCAAAACCCAGGGTACCTCGCAGCCCTGAATCCCATAAAAGAAGTCTCATTTTTAAAAAAAGATCCCCAAAGCTTTTTTTTTAACTGACATCTGCTAACAGGGCAGTCCAAGCGCCGAACCAACTGAAGTAGCCCCGAAAGCCTGAATAAAAGTGAGTAACTCTGGTGCACTCAGCAGGTCTGTAAAGAAGTTTTCGAAGATTTTGAGCTTTCTTTTCTCTCCTGGGTGCCCGTAAAGCTTTAGCACTACGAGATTTTGAACCTTGTACAAAGGAATTGCAGACGCACTGCAGTCACAGGAGCTGGGGGGCTGGAAGCACACGCCAGCAGGCGTCATCAACTCGGTACTATTCATCTTCCTGCAACAAAGGCAAAGAGAATCTGTCTCGTTTGTTTTAGAGCTTGTCTTTCTCGGGACGGAACAAACTGACCTCCCTGGCCTAACTTTCCCGTCCTGCCTTTGTCCTGGAGAGAGGAGCAAGAAGGGAACAAAACACTGTTGCGCTCCAGAAGCGCTTCAGAGGATTGCCACACCGACCTAGGGGCACGAGCTTGTTGATAAAGCACGAAGGATTTCTCTGGGACAGCCTCTGCTGCTGGCCTGTTTGCTGCCTTCCGTTTATCATAAAGATATTAAAGATGCTTACCCTGCTTTTTTCGGGCACTGTAAGCGGACAGTCGGATGACAAGCAAGAACACCAGAAGCTCCTTGCTCTGAGCCTGCTTTTTAATCAGGCAGCACCACCCCGGCTGCAACACAGCCGCTGCTGATCTACCCGCCTGTTAAAGCGCTGATGGGCCTGGGGTTTCTGCAGCTGCCAAAGAACAACCGTGAACTGAGGCACTGTGATCAGACAGATTTGTCTCCAGCTTGACGCATCGAGATGAAGAGGAAGCAATTCCTCAAAGTTTAGTTGCTGCTTCCAGAGATCCCGTGCAAGACTTCTGGTGCTGGAGTTCCTCAAGAATTAAATGTGCCTTAGCAGAACGACAAGGTAAAGCTCTTAAGCAACTGCTAACCTGTTCTCAGTGCTCACGAGTCCCACATCACTGATTCCACAATACACAAACCACGGCAGCCGGCACCGAGCACTGCACACGCAGGCAGCGTCGTCAGGAGCCGGAAAGTCGCGGTGAGGGGATTGAGGGAAAGCCACACGCCAGGTCAGTAACTTGGCTCTCGGAGGACACTTCCTACTGCAGGGAGCTTTAGCAAAGCCACAGGGACCTGCGGGTTAATTAAAACTGGACTTCTGCTGGAGCAGAGGCGGCAGTTAGCAGTAGATATCAAAGGGCATCGCTGTCAGTTAGCCTGCGGCAGGTTCGGGGTGCAATTCTCAACGGTTGTGTGTGGTTTTCTCCACTTCACTTTGTCCAAAGCTGTAAAAAAATCTCTCTTTTACAGCACTGTCACACGTCAGAGATGGGAACCAGCAGCATACTGCCGGTCTGAATCAACTTCCAGCAAGACGGTGTTGGGAAAAGCAGCACAATACAAGGGAAAATTGGTGGCCAGCAGCACAACAGCTCTGGTGGCGTGTTATTTAAGTGCACTTAATCTCAGTTTCTTCGCAGCAGCGCGTAGCTGAGTGTCCGAGTTGCCCAGGAAAGATTTCCTGTTTTCTCCTACCAAGCACCAGCTCGGGATACAGAATTCCGTTAATAACGCCCAGGCATGTAGGCGTTAAACTGTAACTGCTTTTAAACCTATTTGTTGTTAAGAGCTCAGTACACCACCTGCACGCGGCAAAAATTCCCATGGAAGAGCGGAAAAACCCAGGAGTGCTTCCTGAGCTTCACTTCAGCAACAGCACCATCGCATTTAGGTCCTGGCCTGGCAGCCAGCACGCACGGTCTGCACGCACTGCTGCGATGTGGAAGTGCCGAGGCAGGTTTCTGGCCTGCCCCGACTAAAACACACTTTTTTTTTAAAAAAAAACAATACAAAGAGTGTACGCCGTAACGCCAACGTGCCGGGTCAACAGAGGATGTCTACACAACAGAGGTGTTTGTCCTGATTTCTGGCATGAAAACACTTTTATAGCACTCTTTTCACGAAGAAACCCCACTCTATCTTCTCCAAAGCTCCAGGATCTGCTGCAGCGGCTGCGCTGGTCCAACCTGCATCTTTGACAAGCTTTCAACAGTTGTGCTTTACCTCGGCACAGCTGGGGTCGCTCCTCTTCCTCTTCCCGCTGAAGAAGCAGCTCACTGGCTCTGCCGCACCACGGGTGCGGAAGCGAAAGCTGGGAAGGCAGGAGTCAAATTCTCACTGCTAACAAAGCCGCCACGGCAGAGAGCTAACACGGAGCCGCCAGAGATCTCTCGGATCTGCTCTCCCTCCTGGCTGCGAGGCTCACGGCACAGCCCCGACCCGAAGCAGTCACAATTCTTTGCTTGGTGATGTCACCGACGCGTCAGAGTTCCCAGGTGAGGATGTGCCTCGCCACTCTCAATGTTGGTGGTGTTTGCTTTTTAAACACGCACAGGTTATGGGAAGCCTTCAGTAAACCACAGCTCAATAGGGACGAAGCCCCACACAGTGCAAGTCCATGCTTTTCTTCCAGGCAACGTCGCATGCTTCAACACGCTGCGTTCGACAAAGCAGCTCTCCCCATTCTGCTCAGTGGCAACAGGCACGACTGCAACATACGCAGGCGTAGGCAGCACCTGCAGGTCCCAAACCCTTAACCGGCTTTTAGACAGCACCAATTTATTTCTGTAGTGGCTTTCCCTTAATCCACAACCCTTCTTTCCTTTATTTATATCGGGTGGCTCTCCTCTCTGTCATTTTCCTCCCCAGTGTCCGAGCGGGCACTGGGAATCGTTTCCGGACGAAGGGCACTGCTGAAGCTCCTACATCTAGTCTCAGGGAAAAGAGAGCGCGTGAAAGAATACATACTTCCTTTCTTCTTCCCTTTTATTTTATTTTATTTCTGAAATCAGCTCTGCGGCCTGGCAGCAAATAACTCCGGGAGTACTGATGATTCCTCACCCTCACTAACATTTTATTTAACCTCATGTGGTGGTTGTTTCTCCCCCAGAAGGAAGAGGCGAGGACGTATCAGGAAACCTTCTGAGACCAAGAGGGGCTGACAAGTGGCCATCCCCGGAGACAACAAGGTCCCATTGTTCTCCGGGGCACGGACTGTGTGACCTAGCAGGACTTTTCCATCCCCAACACTGCTGAAGCCAGAGGATCAAAGCCTGCTGGAAGCCGCTTCCTTCTCCTCTCAGCCACAACCCACAAAGACCGAGAGGCTCCAGGACCCCCAGGATTCCCCCCACAAAGCAGGGATGGGCAGGAGACGTGGGTGCAGGACGGGAAGGGGGGCAGCGGGTCCTCGGGGACGGCACAAGCCCCCGAGCCCAGCCAGCATCGGGGATGCGGGAGGAGGCGCAGGGGGCGTGCCTGGGAACCAGCGAGGCAGACTGGGGTCTATTGTTTCATTGTTACGGCTTCAAAGGACAATGGGGCATTGTTGTCTCTGGGGATCCCATTGTTTGCTTTCGCTGCAGATCCCAGCCGCGCAGTGGATGGAGGTTTCCCGAGGGCCAGGCAGGCTCCGTGTGGGGGACACTAAATAACGAGGCAGGCATGTTTCCTTCCCACCCCCTCCTCGCCACCCTTCCCCAAAAGGCACGGCACATTGCAGCATGCGTGTGCCCACACAGGCCAGGGCACGACACGGCACAGCACGGGCAGGGGCACCGGGACCACCCAGCCGAGCAGGGAGCAAAGAAAAACCAAGCCCAGCATTTACGAGGGGAAGCGAGCCCCTCTCTGCTGTCTCCAAGCTCCCGTAACGGAGCTGCCGAGGGGACCGGGGTGCCCCAGCTGCAGCCGCGCTGCATTCCTGCTGCCCGCCTGGGAACGTTTGCTGGGGGTCCCTCTGCACCCATGGGAGATGGGTGAGGGTGAGCAGTGCCTCCTCGCAGCCCGCAGCGTCTGCAGAACACCAAAATCCCCCAGGGACACGAAGCAAAGGGAGCTTTGCTGTCCTACCGCAAAGCTCAACATCTCCATTGGTACCTTGGGACAGGACGGCGCAGCCCCGGCTCCTTCCCCTGCAGCACCCCAAGCCCAGGACCTATTTGCATAGCTCCTGCCTATGTAAAAATAAACGTGGGTGCCATGCAAAGCTGGGTAACTCATCCCGAGAGCCGAGGCTGAGCCTGGGGAGGGGGCCGAGGACACCCACCCTGCGGAAAATCGGCCAGCCTGCGATGGTTTCGCTGCGGCGCTCTGCCACAAGGCAGGGAGCAGAGCACCCCTCCACCGGGGGGGTACCTCCTGGTAACCCCAAGGAGCTGGAAGAGCTGCTTCATACAGCACACCCCCACTCCCCCCGTTTGCTGGATGGCAGCCCTTGCGCCCGAGGGCTAAAAGGATGTGCGAGATCCGCGCTCAGACCAGCTGCCGCCGAGCCCAAATGCACCTGGGTGCTGCTGGGCGCCAGCAAAGCCCCTGCCCCTGACACCCCCCAGCCCCTCCACGAAGGGGGGACAAGCCTCACAGAGGTGCTTGGGGCACAGGACAGAGCAGGGCAGGCAGCAGTGGCCGACGGCTCAGCCCCGAGCTGCTGCGGGCTTTGAGGGGAGCTTCAGGCTGCGGCAATACCCCCGCCGACCACGCTTGGCTTTGCCAGAGCAAAGAACGGGCTTTGGGGTTACCAAAGAAAGGGAAGCAACCGCAGCTAACAAAGGTGTAAATTCAGCTCGGGTTGCTGATGTTGTCGTCCTGAGAATTGCCCCTGCTGCTCATGAGCAGAGGAGGTGGACCTGGCCTCTCAACTGCCTCCAAGTCCTGGAAAAAGCACTGAGGAAGTTGAGGATCAGTAAGAGCTGTTTGGGAAAAACAAGTAAGGCATGAAAGGAGACACTAGGGCTCAGGCCTGACACCCTGCATGCCCCTAACCCGCTCCCCTGGACCTCGCATCTCAGCCGTGCCAGCCCAGCTGCACCCCACAGAGCCCGGACTCGCTGGGTGCTGACGGTGACCGTCCCACGGGGGCTGCACCCCACAGCCTTGGGGAGCGCTGCTGCCGCTTTGGCTGCTTCTGCTGCACGCCCCTGGCTCCACTGGGGACCCTCATCCCCCCAAACTGTCACCCCGGGGAGCTGCCGGTGACCGTCCCCAGCCCGGGCGCCATGTGGACACTGCAGCAATCCCGTCCTGCACCGGGGGCTCGCTCACACAAACCCAGCCGCGCTCTCTCCCCCCTCGAGCAGTGCCATTTCCTCTCAGATAAAGAG
Organism: Nettapus auritus; assembly: GCA_011076525.1. Classification (NCBI taxonomy): domain Eukaryota; kingdom Metazoa; phylum Chordata; class Aves; order Anseriformes; family Anatidae; genus Nettapus; species Nettapus auritus. Next base: position 18,330 of record MU016574.1, on the reverse strand, counting down.
TTCCTGCCGCAGCCCCCCTTTCCCTCTCCCCCCAGACTCACGCATGTCTCGCGCGCCCCTTTCGGAGCCCACCTTGGGCTCCGATATTATCTCACTTCCTCAATATATTAGCTCTGCTGTTGATTTACGATAAAGGAATGGGCTCCAAAACACTGTACCTCGGGGAGGAGGCAGCGGCGCAGCAAGGCTCGCCGTGCCCCAGCTGAGAACGAAGCCTTTGAAGGGGCAGATGCTGGTACCCGCCGTGAGCCCGTCTCCCGTTGTCCCCCCGACACCTGCACGTGGCAAGGCGGGGGGGCTCCGACAGGCTGGGGCTGCAGGGAGACGGGTGCTGGAGGGGCAGAGAGCGGCTCTGCAGGTGGCCCTTGGGCATGGCCAGGCACGCTGGGGGGCACCCAGGGGTCTGGGGGAAAGGCTCAGGGCATGTTGGGTGCTCAAAGCGCCCCTCTGCTTCAGAGCATCCCAATGTGCAAAAAGGCAGCTGAGTTCTGGCTGCTTTGCAACGGCAAAAGCCTCACCAGCGGGTCCTGGCCTACTTCTAGCTCGGGTTTAAAAACACCACGTGAAGCAGCTCCTCAGCTCTGCTGCCAGCACGTCACCCCGACCCCAGCACGAGCGCAGGGAAGCGTCCCCGGAAAAGCGATGGATTCGGGAAGCAGATTGCCAGGCAGCAGGAGAGCTGCAGAGACAGCAGGTCGGTGCGCAGCGTTGTTCCACTCGGCCGGGGACATCGCACCACTCCATCAGCCCCCCAGGGGACTATTAGATATTGCTCCTGTTTTGCAGACAAGAGACTGAAGAATAGCAGATAAGGGAAAAATATATATATATATATATATATAAAGATGGAAAGCAGCAGCCAGCATCACAGCAGGACAGGTGGGAGAGCTCAGCCCTGCTTTGGAAGCTCTGATTTTGAAGTCCACGCAAGGAGGCAAGCCCTGCTGCAAAGCTGAACCCTTAGGACTTCTCTGGTGGAACAGGAAAAATCCAGAATGGGACCCAGGCACCCTTGGGGTGAGCAATAACCACTCGTGTGCGTGTAAAAGAAAATGCCCAAGCCCTGTGGTAGCTGGAGGTTTTGTTTTACCATGCCCGTGCCCCAAACTCTGCAGGGAAACAACACCCTGAGCAAGGCTGGGAATGATGATCTGCATCCCTGCTGCAGCCAAAACTGCAGCCAAAACGATTATTTTTAGGCACACAATCCTTAAAACATACCAGCACTTGAAATAAGTTCTCAGATAATGCGCACCAAGCACGAGGCGGCGAGGCTTTGGGCGAAGGAGGCTCTGGGGGATCAAAGCTAGTGGCAGAACACAACGGAGGGAAGGTGATTTTCCCCTTGTAGGGAAAACAGCCAGCAAACCCATCTCACCGTTCAGTTGTTTTACAACTTACCAGGCCTGAAAACACGGCAAATGCTGAAGGCAGCACAGGCTCAGCACGTGGCCGTGCAGGGAGCCCATTCCCATCCGTGCTCCTCCTGCCAACCCAGGCCTGAGCCCTCTGCATCCACAAAAAAAGCCCAAGATTCATGACCAGAAGTGCAATAACAGCGGGGAAAAGCACCCAGAAACACCTGCTGGTGCCTCCGCGAGCCCAGGCAGCTGGCTGGCTCAGAGGTGCAGGTTCAAGCACATAGAGAAATCACTCCCCAGGCCGTAGCATCCTACTGACGAACAAGAGGAACTGTCCCCCTCTGGAAAGCCAGGACCACTCTGCCTCCCTCCTCGGGGGCTGTTTCACAAGCACAGAGCCGCATCCCACGAAAGGGCTGGGCTGGGCCAGGGCGAGGAATTCCCAAGTGCAACGGGGAAGAAACGCAGCCTTTTTTTTTTCCCAGAACCCCGAAGCCACAGGCAGAGAAAGCAGACACAAACATTTACTCCAAGCATCGTCCAGCGCTGCTGAGGATGCTAACAGCTTTAAGGAAAAAACTCAAAGCCAAGGCTGCGCAGCCCCACCTGGACGCGGGAGGGCTGGCGTCTGGCTGCCACAAGCAAGGCAACGCTCCCAGACCGGAGCGCCGCATGGCAGAGATCTCTGTCACCTACCTCGTGCCATCATTAGCGCAGAAGCGGGTCTCGATTGCTCCCTTTTTAAGAAAGAATGAGCTCGATTTCTACGAGAGATGTTAGGGGAGAGCGAGATGCTATCTAAACCTGCCGTCAGCTCGATTTTTGCTTGTGACAGACGTCTGAGTGCTGGTAGCGTAAGAAAATTTTCACCGCTGACCTCCGCCACGGGCACTTTGTGAGCACAGCCGCGGGGTGTTTCTGCCACAACGCATCCCACCGCGACAACCCCCACGCAGGGGCACTCCTCAGAACGTCACCTCGAGGAATCTTCTTCAAAAGGAGCCTCTGCCCACCCCTCCTGACCCACCCCGCTCCCCCTACCTTTGAGCTGGAGGGAAAGGAATTTGCGCGGTACGGAAAAGTACAGCTTGCGAAAGCAAACACCGCAGGCTTCGACCCAGCAGCAAGCCGAGCAGCGGGAGCTTTCTGAACACAGAGCCCAACTGTACGCGTTCGCTCTACCTTGCACACCTCCTCACCGCCTCCTGCTCGGTCCAAACCACAACCTTCTGCTCCTCCTCATCCCCTCCAGGAGCAGGGCACCCCGGCTGGCGGGGCGGGATGCGGGCGCCCTGCGAGGCTGCCGCAGAGCTTTGCCCCACGCCAGGCAGCCCGGTTTGCTTGCTGCCAGGTTGCTGGGGAGCCAAGAAAGCCGCTGGAAGGCTGGGGAACTCGGGTGTTCCTGCTGAGGCTTGTGCCGCTCGGCTTGGAGGGGCAGGGAGCTGGCCGAGCCCGCAGCACCCCCTTCTGTCCAAGGCTCTCTCGTGCAGCCAGCTCCGGTCAGAGCCGCACCAGACCTCACCTCCTCCGGCCTGGAAAGCTAGAAGGATCGGCGGGTTAAAAAAATAAATCGGCGAGCATTTCCATGAGTCAGTCCCGTGGTTTTTTTTACGAGGGCAGACAAGTGCTTCTTGGGAAGCCAGGCGGGCAAAGCCAGGATTGGTTTTGTGCCCCATCCGGGTGCTGGTAATGCCTAGAAGCTCTGCTGCGGGACCACAACGCTCCCTTGCCAGGCGCGGCTGGAACAATGGGGCTGGATTTCCTCCTGGACGTCCACACATGCTCGGACTCTCCTGCAGGCTTTCTGCAGTTTTTGTGGCTTCCTGCTGGGGAGCTTCTCGTTTAGTTTTATTTTTCTCTGCAACTTCCCCACGCACATAATGACTGCCTATTTTGGTCCCTTATCGGGAGATGCTTCTTAGCTGATTAGCCTGGGCTTCCTTCCTCCCGTCATCAACCTACTCCAATATTGACGTTCATTGGCGCTAATTTGATCATATCACAGAGCAGAGGAGCTCTAGGAGGCATTACGGTGTCTCGAAGTGCACAATTTAGGGTTGGCAGCAGCACTGCTGATAAGAACGAGCTATTTCTCCTCATGTCCCACTCTGCCCAAAAAGCAGCCGCGTGCCAGCCACGCACAAAGCCCCAGAACAAACCCTTGGAGGCTCCGAGCCAACGTTATGTCGTTGTCAGCGGCCCTGGATAAACCAGACCCAAGCGACGTGATGCAACAGCTCCTCTTAAATATCCTCTTCCTAAGCCCGTACCTGTATGAGATTTTCCACGTACAATTGGAAAGAAAGCCATCGTTACCTCGAGGAGAGTCTGCAGTTTTAGATAAAGGAGCTCGAGGCCACCATCTGCCTGTACCAGGAGACGCAGGCAGGGAGGTTTTACAAGCACTGCTTCACAAATACCCTGCAACGCCTGACCTGCCGGCTGGGACAGCCTCCTCCCGCACCTCCTGAAAGCTCCGGCTGGCGAACCAAGGACAAAACAACACACAGATGTGAAGGACCTCATAAGATACTGTTTTGTTCCCTACGTGCCCACTTCTGGTGACACTTAACGCCTCCCATTCCCAAACATCGGCACGTTACATCTTCACTGCATGCTGAAAGGACGCAGCAACTTGAGCACAGCTTAGAGTTACCGATCCCAGCAGCAGGCTGTATGGCTGAAGCTGTTTCAGCCAATAAAGTTGTCACGCTGCCCCTCAAAGGCTTCTTACCGTGAACATTGCTGGGACTCTGCTGATGTGTTACTGCCCAGAACAGAACCGCGCTGCGTAGGCTCCACAGCAAGGCTCGTATTCCTGTCCTTCCCTTCCAGGAAAGAATCTCCCACCTTGAAGTTATCAGTTTTCATGATTATGGTACACAAACTGAAGTTTTGAAGAACTGAAAGCTGATTATAAGATTTCTAGTACAGCCTGAGCATCCAGACTCACATCCCTCCATTCAGGTAACCTCAGTCCCCCAGTTACAGTTACAGCCAAAATTGGTTTTTCCATTTTTTTAACATTTCTTTTTTTGTGATCAGAAAAACCAGGAGGGGACTGGTTGGCCCCAGTAAGCCAGGGAACTCAGCTTTGGTCGATGCACCAAGCAACTCAGCTCTCTTGGGGAAACTTCACTAGAACACACAGATCCTCAAACGGACAAAAGAATAAACCAAGTGATAAAAACCCAACCGATACATCCGATACCCCCGCTTATTGAGCAGCACGAGGGTTTCATCTACAGCCACTGTCCAAAGCAGCAAGAAGTGAGATTTAATCCAAACCAGCTGCCCGCTCTCACTCTCTGATCTGGAGATGTGATTTGACAAGCACGCGCAGCAGTAACACTGGTAAATGCTGGGTTACTGCACCACAGCCCCGATCCCTCACGAGCCCACTGAGATACTTTTACACAATAAACGCCCCAAAAAAGATTCTCAAGAAGCGAGGCCCTGTTTAGGAAGCATCTGAGGAACCTGTCACTGCAGCAACAAAGGGCTGCAATTGCACGCAAGATCTCCAACAACCTCGTCAGTACCGTGCCCAGAACGAGTCCACCCTGGCCACATAATGCAGACGTGATGGTCGAGAAAGCACAGATCGTTATCGGAGACTTATCAGATCCACACCAAAAAAAAGCCTGCACTTGTGTATTTCTCCCCCTTCTCCACTCACAGGACTGAAAGCAAGCACGTTTATGTTTTACGTTTACAGTTAACGTGAAAAATGTTTATTTGTGAAATACATCATGTATTGTTTTAAGCTACAAAAACTTGCTCCCACAAAGGAAGGACTTTACCTCATGCAACCCCAGTTACAAATAACTTCCTATCTGCCAGCGGGCCGCGTTCCCAACGCAGCACTGCAGGCTGTTATTACACGTTTGAAATACCAGAACTGCTCTCCGGCAGGGACAGATTCCCCCTCACATTCAGCAAAACCACCAGCTCAGAAATCATCAGGGACGGAGATGCAGCCAGTCATTGCTCACTGAGCTTCAGCATCGAGGCTTGTTACACGTTTGGTACCTCTCAGTGCTGCTACCTGGAAGGCTCACCCAGGCAGGGTTCAGACCTTGCGCCCCTCGGTTACACAGACACATGACATACCCAGCTGTTTCCTTGATTTCGTCTTGGAGTGAATCTCCTCTGCATCGTCCAGCACCAAGTTCATGTACTCGTCAAAGCCCTAAAAATCAGCAACAAAGGCAATTAGTTCAGCAATGACACAAACCATCATCGGCTTTGCTGACCCAGGCTGGACAACAAAGACTACTTATTAGAAAAGTACAATTTTTTTTCCCCCTTGTGCTAGTTTTTCTTGACAGAAACAACAGGATTGTCAATGAAGGAAAACAAACGAGATGTAACGCACAGATGTGCTGATACTCACAATGATGCAGCCTTCTATCCGCATGTTCACTTGCTCATAGAGCCACACCTGGATCCTCGACCTCTGCAGAATGAAGGAGGAGAGTCAATCGGAACACAAACACGGCGAGCAGTTTTGTTCTCTCTCGTGTTAACAAAGCCCTGCTAACCACAGTCACTAAAGCTCCCAAACACTCCAAGGAGCAACTCTCAGGGGTGGTTTTAATTAACACCCTAACGTTTTAGAGTAATGTACTATTGGGTGAATACTAGAGGTTCCCACGGGGATCCCACTCCCGTTAACACGAGGGGGAAATGCCGGGCAGAGCAGCAGCTCCGGGGACCCCCCAGCACACCGCAAACCCGCCCCGAGCAACGGCCGGGAGCCGAAAACTCAGCGAGGGGAAGCCCCGAACCCTCCCCACTCCCCCCACACCCCCATAGCCCCACCCTCATCCCCCCCCGCGGTACTCACGTTCTGCAGGTAGCGGAAGATGAGGTTCTGAGGCGCTGCGTTAAGGGCTCAGCACGGGGACAACAGCTCCAGGCCCGGGACAAGGCCTCAAACCCCGCAACGAGGCCCCAGGACCAGGCCCCAAGGCCCGGACCGAGACCCTACGACCCCGGGCCGCCCCCCACCCGCCTCCCCCGGCCGCAGGAAGGATACGATGGGCTGCACCATCACCTTCTGCACCTTCTGGCCCTGCCCGCGGTACGCCATGGCTGCCGCCGCCTCGCTGCCGCCCGCCGCTTCTGCTCCGCCGCCGCCGGAAGCCGCTGAGGCCGAGCGGGAGCGCGCAAGCGACGCTGGGATGCTGGAGGACCGCGGGGGGACCGCTCTAGCAGGCCGGGAGGACCGCGTCTCTATGGTCGTAGGTTTAGTGATCAGCAGCGAGGCGGGGG
>MU016574.1:0-11592 GCA_011076525.1 Nettapus auritus | reverse complement strand
CAAAGATCAAAAGGATAAAATATGTACAGGAGCAATGGCACACGCGAAAGCCCAGCACCACGGGCGGAGGTGGCGAAGGGAAATGAAACGCCGAGAGGGAAAGCAAGAGGAAGGCGGCCAAAGCTGGCCGCAGGCTCGGAGCTCCCCTCGTCCTCTTGGCTCCTTCTCTCCGAGCCGTTTCTGTCTCTGTGCGGGCACCCACAGCCGGCAGAAGTCCCCGTGAAGTCCTTCGGCAGGATGGAGGGCTGTGTGAGCTCCAGCAGCAGTTTTTTTTCCCCGCAGAGGTTTTCCCAGAGCCGCTTCAACGCTTCCCTCGCGGAGCTGGGGCGTCACAGTGGGGCATCAAAGCACACACACATACACACACACGTTGTTGTCCAAACAAAGTATTTACAACAAATTCGACAAGCCATTTTCCTCTGCCAGCAGCAAATGCCTGAGGGCCCCTACAGCTTCACAAATCATAGCGCCAAGAGCCTAACGTTCCTCTACAATTGACGAAAATAATTCAAAATAGATCTGCTAGGGGAAAACCATCACTGGTGGCAGGGCACGCGACACGCCCGAGTCTCAGCTTTCCTCCGCGGGGTCAGCGCCCACGACCAAGTGCAACGCTGACGGCAGGCGAACGTTTGCTGTGGCAGGCAGCAGAGCCAGCAGCTCCGGGGAGCAATTTTTAAAACCAAGAGGCACTTGAACCAACCCTTAATTGACCCGGTTACTGCAGAAGCGTCCCGACCACTCGCCCTGGAGTCCTGCTGTCACCTGCAAAAAGCACCAACCAAAGCTTGGGGAACTTTGGTACAGCACAAAAAGGGAGCGGGGGTCGTGTAGCCGTATCGCAGAGCTGCTGCTTTTCACACCATTTCATCATCCCTGATAATTGAAAGTAAGGCTGGATGGGCTGAACCCCCCCACCGCCACTCCCGGCAGCACGTTTGGTCCAAAACGCTAGAATTCTGCTCCCTCCCACCCCTACGGCTCCATCATCTGAGAAGAGTCCAGTCCGAACAATGGCATACGCAGATAAAAGTCAAGAGTTGACATAGTAACTCCGGGATTTGGGTATCGACTGTCCGAGAAATCAGAACACCGAAGCTTCGCAAGGCGCCCAACATCGAGCTGTGCCAAGGGGGGAGGAAGGAAGCAGCTTTACGTTTACGCCTTCAGAGCATCGCTCCATCAGTAGGTCAATTCACAGCCACCCCAGCGAGCCGATGGACATCTTTCTGTGCCAAAAGTAAGAAGTGCTTTGTCCTCTTGATACCAAAGGTAGCCACCTGTAGTTACGGAATGGGTAACTTAACACTCAGACCTTAACTCTGACCAGCAGGGAAACTGAGGACAACCGAGTGCAGATCCTGCCAGTTTCTACCAGTTCAAACTGTGCTTTAAGTCTCATTGCAAAGCCTCGGTTAGAAAAAGGATCACCTCGGGGTATCCAACAAGTACAGTTTTAATTTTTTTTTATTTTTTTTTTAATATACCACAGGACCATGCTGTTCAGCTGTCAATCATTTTGGAGAGTTCCAGGAGGAGGTCATCCACATCCTTCCCTGGGTCTAAGTCGAGTTCAGCTTCCAGCCTGCCTCCTGAGATTTCCCACAGTAGTTTCTCAAAATCCTCTTCAACGGATAAGGGCGCGTTCCCTGCGGAACTGAGCCGGCGCGTCCTTGCTTCTAGATGGGAGGAAGCTGATGTGGAGCTAGAGAACTCCAGCTGCTCTGCAGATCTCACCTGGCTTCCGAGATGTGCTTCAGCTCTTGGGAGAGCAAGGAAGAGAACAATCAGTGCAATTTCTTAACGGGAAATCCCTTCTCTGCAAACCAAATCCCTTCTCCTAACTCTAGCCAACCCCTCCTACACATCATTCTTACACAGGGATTGTTCTTCAATTAACCCAGGGCTTCATTTAGAGCCCAACATACTAGCAGGTACATTTTTCCATTTGGGGGTTTATCTGTGAGGCCAGAGCACCTGGAGTTGAGGTGGCATTCCTGAGGACCAAAAGGCCGAGGACACTGCTCATCATTTATCACTTCACCTCATCCTCATTCAGGCATTCAGACAACCCAAGAAGTCACTGGGAAGCTGTACCAACTTGAAACATTTAAAGAAAGTCAGTCTAATTCAGCATTCCCGCTAGTTCCTAGAAAGTGATTTCACGTGACTTATTCCTCTGATGGATTTTGGCTTTCGTTATCTCAGAACCCTCTATTTTTCCCCACATGTGACAGAACTTCTGTTTCACTGGGGATATACACCGATGAAGAAAAAGAACAAGTTGTGGTCATCACCTGTTTTGAGGATTTTCTTCAAGCCTGGAGGCTGGGACGTGCTCTGGCATGGCCGGAACAGCCTAGAAAGCAGCAAAACAGCATTTGTGACACATGGGTAAAAGATCCCTTAATAGCTTTTTCCTCCACGCTGCTCCTCCTCTGGCAGCCTTAGCCAAAATACAAAACCAAGGCACTCCTGAAGAAAGTTAAACATTAAAAGTTAATATTCACTGGGAGGTTACTAACGATCTCGTGTCTTTTAAGCACACGTTAGTGGACAAAATCCTCCGCACCAGAGAAATCACAGCGTCACAGAGCACCAAGGAAATAGTGCCACTGATCTAACAAATACACTGCAAGCATTCTGTAGGCAGCTACTGCATTTAAAAGGAAACAGAAGGCCCGTAGAACAACGAGTTTTCCATCTTCTCTCCTAGAGGAGGGTATACTCTTTACAACGGATCCATTTCCGCATTAGCCCGTCCTTACCATAGCTGCTTTTTTAGCTGGAGGCCCCATCACGTCGATGTCAAAGGCAGTGAGGGGTTTTACAGCTGCTACAGCAGAGGGGTGATTCCCAGGTGCCTTGCGCTTCAGGGCCTTCTTCCTGGGGGAGGTGACTTTCCCATCCGAAGGCTTTGCAAACATGGTGAAGTTGGCTAGAGTAAAAGGAAGAGAGAAATGATACAGCCTTGCTCTGCCTCAAGACATTCTAGAAATCATTTCCACAATCCTTCTACATACTTCAATATATTGGGCCGGAGGAATTACACTGCCATTGCCTGGATTCTCAGCAATATTTTCCACACAGTAAACTCTGTCTACCAACAATCCATACAAAGGAACAAAGAAACCCAATAGCTACAGTCAGTAATAATCCAGGACGAGGGAAACTCAGACAGAGCGATCCTAAGTGCAAGCAATACTCTAAGACATGGTATGAAGTCTGATAAGATTCACAAATATGGACAGCTTTTCTGTTTAAAGTCTTGCTGCCTCTAGGAAAGGAAAAAGCAGCAATTATGGCAAGACAAAGTGTATGAATTGTTGTACCAGCTTCCTCTCCCCTGCAGTGATGTCCCACAGAATTTATTAAGTTGTTCTACAAAGTCCAGGTTTGTAGGATCATTTTCTAGCCTCCCACTCCTGACCTAACATCTGGCTGGCAGGAGAAGAAATGAACTAAGAAAAAGAAAATACGCACGTCGCTTCGTAGCATTACGTGGAGAAACGCAGCCAGCCAGTTACAACAGGAGAATTGTCATCTTCTGCCTGCATTTCAGAAGACAACCTAAGTAGCTCTGACTTTACACTCCACACTTACTTTTAGCTTCCTGTTCCTGAAGCTGAGCTGCGTCTTTCCCCGCTGGTACAGTGGCAAAGAAGCCAGCTGTAGACGGGACAGCAGCTGCCTCCTTCTGAAGCTTCTCCTGTTCTCTCTGTTGCCCCTCCTCCAACAGCTTCTCCTCCGTGCTCTTCACTTGACATTTAGCACGAGTTCCACTCTGTGGAGAGGGCTAGAAAGAAAGAAAAGCAGTGCACGAATAGGACAAAAAAATTGGTGGAGATTTCATTAAGAAAATCTGATCAGCAATCCCTCCACAATGGTCTCGACGTGGAACAGCAGATTAATATCGTTCAGGTTTGTTCCTGAACTGGCATTTTTTCCATAAAATTTTGCCTGTAACAAGAGCCATGCTGTACTATGGAAACACCGCTTCACACATCTGCGGTTCCCCACATGGCAAGCTTCTTTAAACAGCTCGAGTGTTCTGCTGCACATCTACTACATGCTTTTTAAGCAGCAGAAAGCCATACAAGTTCCCCTCTACGGTATCCAAGACTCCGGCCTTTTCTATTCAACCACTTCCCTCAGGATTTTTATAATATCCGTGTAGATTTCAACTGGTGCTAATGGGATTTCTTCTTTGCTGTGGTATCAACAGATTGATTCCAAGTTTGAGGATTACAACGCTGTCTGGAAATGCTATTGGCGATAGGATTTAGACTGCACTAAGAGGTAAGAACACTCAAGAGGGTGGCACACGGTGAGTAACAGAGCTTGTCAGAACTGATCAGAAATTGTACGAATCTGTGTGTGTCTTCACAAAGGACTCACCTGTATGCCAGGCACGGAGCAAAGCTTAGGAAAAGGGCGGTTCAATTCCACTGTCTTCTTTTCTTCTTTTTCAGGTGCTTTAAAACAAACCAAAAAAAAAAGTTTTGTGAACGACAGAAATAAAGAAAGCTGGGTAGTTTTTTCTTTGTGCGTTTATTTCAGTGTCCCATGAGACAGACAAAGGCTGCAATGTGCAATCCAGGCAGCATTTAAGCCCTCCTTACCTCCATCACACAATCTCATTTTACCAAGGTTATATAATCTTAACGAGACCTTTGATCCTCTGTCATTTGACAGAAACTGCCCCAACACATGAAGACGTTGCTGCATGCTTTGCGAACACGTACACGTGTTAAGTTAAGCAACACGTGCCAAAGAGGAAGGTGAACTTGAACTCAATACGGGGAGGACTCTATTCCAAAAACAGATGGCAGAAAAAAAACAGAATACCAAAATTAGACTAAAAAGCCCCTCAACGGGTTAATTTTCTAGTGGGAAATAGAGAACACCATCATGGAATTAGTGAAATCAGACATGGCTGCATATCCTGGCCCTTCCTTGCCTTTGAACTTTGTAGCCTTCAACTCTTTTATCCTCTGCATAGAAGGAAAAAGCAAAGCAGATCCTGAGCAACCTCAACTTGCACCATACGGGAAGCACCTCACCGGGGCAGGTATTAAAGCATCGTGTTAACTGTTAGCTTTGTGATCCGGAATGATTTCTGCCCTGCTGGGGCAGGCCCAGGTTGGGGAGCTGGCACGTTTCCTCCAGCCTGCTGCATCCGCAGAGCTTTCTCACGTTTTATTTCTTCCAGGGTTTTAACGTGCACTTCTCCTTCTGGCTTGACTTTACCTGCCAGCTCCTTCGGCTGCACTTTGCTGGGCCCAGACAGAGTGAGCACACTCTGCTTCTTGGGCTCACCCTGAATTTTGAGCTTAGTATGGGATTCTCCGGCTTTTTTATTCTCTTCTACCATACGGTTATTCTTTTTTTCAGCCAAGGCTTCAGAGAAAGTTTTGATACGAACTGCAGGACCAGGTCTTGCCCCTGCGCTGGGATCTTCGGTTTTACCTTGCCCTTCAGCCTGGGCTTTGGCTTGAGTTTCTCGTCTCTGAAGAGCTCTCTCACGACGGATCTCCTCCAGCGTTTTAACATGGATCTCTCCCTTTGGCTTAGGGGCCTTCCCTGTCATCATCAAGAAATGAGAAGCACCAACATTTAAAGAGAGTCCAATAATATTTTAAGTCTCCCAAATCTGTCACAGTACTAAGGAAAACTAATCTTGAGCGTTCCCAGTAACACATCTTAGGACAATATCCTAACATTCTCCTCCTCTGAGCCACTTGTTGTATTTTGAAGACCAGAGAGACCCCATCCAGAGAGAATTGCTCCACAGAAATGCTACTTCTTTATTACTTTTTCAGACTGCATTTCAAATTCCTGCTCCTGGCAGTGGTTCTATTCTACTTGCATACGATGGTTCACAGCAGCAGCATAAAACCTTAACGAGGCACAAGTGGAAAATGAACACACACCGAGAGCCAGATTTCTGATAGTGACAGTCAGAAGAGCTTCAGCACTCAAGCAAGAGGAATCGGTCCTGTGTTTTCGTTTAAATTAATTTTTAGAGCTGTATGAAAACGGTCTAAGTTCATGGAAAGGAAGAAGGAGAAAGCATTTTTAATATCTAGTTGTTACCTGCTGCAGTACTGGTCTGCTCTGAAGGCAATCCTAGCCTTTCCTTCAGAGTCTTGGGAACTTGAACTGCAAAACAAAAAAAGAACAAATGAGGGAGGCTGCATAAACGTCAGCTTTGTGTTCACATTCGAAAACAAGACAGGAAAGGTAACTTGGAATCCCAGTGATCAAGACCTCAGCCAACATGCAAAAATAAACATCATAGGAAAAGGATGAACAGAAAGCCTAAATACAAAACCCAGGAATCAAATCCAGAAGCCTGTTTAGTAGCCGTACCTCTCTTAGGTGCTTTGTCGGCACTTCCTGGAGCCTCCACCTTCTTTCCCAGCCTTTCAGCAAGGCTACGCTTTGCTGGAAAGGTGCTGTCATCAGCTTCAGACAGAGAAAACAAGGAATATTTTAAGAACACTTCTTTGGAGGAAGATTTGAGAACAGTCAACCACAAGCTTCTACTTTTCAAGCAGATTTTCATAAAATTGCTTTTCGGCTGCTAAATGACTTTTTTGCCATTTCTGCAGTCAACACCGATCTCCACTGCATTGCATTTTCCTCTCATACATCAAAAATACTCTTTCATGCGATCATATATAGAAGGCAGCACCTAAATAACAGATCATAAAAACTCCTTACCCCCGGAGGCTTTCCGTTTGCCTTGTTTCTCAGCCAGATCTAGCCGAACGACAGGATCCTCCCCTAAAACAAAAGTAAAACTTTTCTATTTCACAGCAACCAGTGGCCAATAGAAATATTATCCTGTTAGCCCACGTCCAAAAAACCCCAGTAAGGCACTGTTTTGACAGCTAAACCACACAAACTCCTGTTTCAGCTATAATTAACTTCGAAAAAGTATTAATAGTCTCGGTGCTTGCTTCAAATTCCAGCTGAGATAGTAGAGAATGAACCCGAGTCTGCTTGACAGCTACACTTTGTGCAGAACAAAGCTGCATAAGCAAGCAGAATATTATTAGGTACAAATGCTGAGAAATATTCCTTTCTAGGGTGATTGTCTGCAAGTAACAGTACTTCTACACTTTTTTTCCCTTTAAAAGGGATTTGCACAGCTCTACACAATACAATTTACACAGACTCCTATCCCACTGCTGCCACACCTGCCAGTCAGCCTCTTGAACGCTTCCGAAACTGCTTCTTACATAGCACTGTCTTCTACAGCTCTTTCTTCTCGTTACTCCCCTGTTTTTCAGCTACCCCCTATTTGCACACTGACACTTGTTTCTCTCTCCTGCTCCTGCACTTAACTTTCCGGAGCAGGAAAATTGATGGAATCAACGGGAGGAAGAGATCTGGAAGGACTTTCTGTTCGCAGCAAGCAAAACAGAAGGAAGTTTACCAAACACTTAAAACTATCACAAAGAACAAAAAGCTTTAATTATTCATTACTGTCAAACATAGTGACCAGAGCGTGTAAATAAGAGAGGTGACTCATTTGCCTCTGCTTGCCCTTGGAATTCCCATCTGGAATACCAGCTGGCTGGGAGGCAGGTTGCTCGATGCCCCCAGCTCCGAATGGAAGTCTGTCCCTCAAGCAGCTCCCAGTCACCATCAGCTGCCGTGAACAGGATAAGGAAGTCAGGAACATTAACTCACCACCACGTCTCTTAGTTTTTTCCTTCATCTTCTGTGATCTGATTTCTTCGAGTGTTTTGATGCCAAAATTCAGATCGCCCTCTGAAAACAGAAAACAGTTAATGAGGCTAAGGCTCAGAGGCAATCACCGAGGACCACAGATCCTCAGGCTTTAGTGCTCAGGAACTTTCAGAAGTATTTAGAATAAACCCCGTCAACACTCCTCACAAGTGAAAGAACCAGAGAAACAATGGCATTTCGCCCCCTTTCATCCTTCAGGGTAAAAATTGTGGTTTTAATTATAATCATTTATACGATATTAGATCCCTCCATCGTTAAGGATGGCTTTCAGCAGTGGTTGCAAGGCTGCACGTGCAGCCATTTAAACTCCACGCTGTGGCCCTGGTTTGTTCTCCAAAAGTAAAGAAAAGGAGTTCACCGCTGTGACCCAACGGGCACACGATGGTGTTAGGTAGAAATGAGATCATGGAAATAACCGAGTCCATCCAGCACCCCTACATTCTGTTGTGGTTTTACACCATAGCGCTTTGAGTTAATTGTCAAGTTCTCCTTCCGATTTACCCTACTATAGGTGCTGAAATACCTTCTTTAGAAGTAGTAGCACCGGCTTTCCGAGTGGAAATCATCCGTAACCCATTCTGGCCTTCCGGAGCTGGCTGCTGGACAGGAGCTTTAGTTTCTTCTCCTTCCTCGGAAAGCTGGTCTGAAGGGGAAAAATCTATTCAGTTCTGCATAGACCAGACTGGTCATGATTATGCAGCTCATGCAGTGACACTTCAGTCCATGGTTCGTATAAAAAACTTTGTTGCTTTTTCTTTAAACAGCCACACTGACCTGATGAGCTCAGAAGTAGACTGCACTAGGACAAAACATCCAGGACTCTAGATTCTCTCTGCAGCTTTAACTACTACACAACACCTTACTCTTCAAAGAAATTCCCTTCCTAGTCCCACACAGAACTTTACACAACAGACCAGCTAAAGCCAAGAGTGGTTCTAAGCTTTCCTCCAACATTTCAGGTTCTGTCCACTGACTGCCAGACAAAGCCACAAATTCCTTCCAAGAACCAAAGATTTACACGGTTATTTACAGCACAAATTCCGTCCAAGACCCAAAACATGCTCACCATCATCATCTTCATCGTCATCTGCAGCATTGATTACAACCGGAGGGTGTGTAGGGCTTGGGACATTTTCAGAGTTCTCCACTTTCATCACCCCCCTTAGCTGCGGAGAGGGATTTGACTGGACAGAAAGTTTGGCTGCAGTGACATCTGAGCCACTTTCAAGTCATCGTCCGCGGTCTCAGGCGGACTTGGCAGTGTAGCTAGAGGAAGAGGAGGATCATCGGTAATATGGCAGTTTAAAACTTTGAGCACAACGCACAAAGATGGAAGGTAAGGCAGATAACGCGCACAGACAAGGAATTCAGCATCTCCTTTTGCCCATCCCGTCACTGTTTACACCGTGAACAATGACTTCCTTCCAACAACGCGCCTCCCTACCGCCCAGCAGAAGATGAAACAACAGAAAGCAAACTGCAAGGCAAGTATCACACGAAGCAGAGAGAAGCTGAGCACAAAACAAATACCAGCAGTACTCGGTTTAGCTGACCACCTATGACTGCAGACCCTTCCTGCACTCACAAACGAACCGTTACCCCATGTCTCCTACAGTATCCGCACCCACTGAGTGATACTCCAAATTAATTCTTCAGTACTTAAAGAAAAAGGACCTAAACTCACTCTTGCTTGGCGGTAAGAAGAGTCCGTCGATGTACCGTCCCTTTGTATGATGGAAAGCGCAGTTGGCTTTCTGACAGCCGACCGGTTGGTTCTCCCAGTAGCAGGGGATCTCACTGCGCTTCTTCTGAAGACAGAAAGAAAAAGAAAAGCTCGTGACAACGTGCACCTGAGGTGTGCAAAGAGATGCACAGTTCCAGATCGTGACAGAGACAGGGCTGTCACAGTACAGTGCTGAAACATCATTCCGAAGGTCAGCTGATCACTTCAGAACAGTATTTCCAGGCATAGTCACTAAGTTTGCTTAAGCTGTAAGCACCGCGCACATTTAGCTTTGTCATCATTCAGTCTGAGAAGACAGGCGCTCTCGGACATCAGTTTAGGGTGGGTTAAACTAACGCACCTAGGGTTCTAGTAGGATTATCCAGAGGGAAAAAGAAGATCTTAAATTGCCTAGGTTAACTCTACCTAGAGCTACTTCTTAGAGACTTCCTTCTTCCGCACCTTTAAGTTTCCCCACGGCTTACTACCCCCAGAACAGCATTATTTGAAGGACTCCGGGACAGAAGAGACCTGATAGATCATTATCAAACCTGCTCTCAGGAGGCTAGTACAGCCTTTTTATTACCCCTCTGCTCCAGCAGGTTTCAGCAGTCTATTTAGCAGTTATTCTGCATCTGTTGAGGAAATACTGTCGGCATCTGATAAAAAAACCTTGCTCAAATCAATGCCTTAGGGATGTTTTATTTCCCTCTACTTCCTCCCACCCCCTCTCCTGGTGACAGGAACCAGTGTAATTTTAAAGCAAACAAATCTATCCTGCAAAAGCCCCATCAGCACACCTAGAGCACCGAAAAACGCTTCTGTCGATTTATTTTGAGAACACATCTTTGGGCACTCACCTCAATTTCCATGTGTCTAAATCTGCAGACGTTTCTGAAACAACGCCCCTCCTGCCACAGCGTGCACACGGTCTCGTTCCCCAGAGCAGCTTCGCAGTGGCGGAAGGAACAGTTGTCTCCCTGAAACCGAAAGGAAACCAACAAGGAGAATACAGTACAGCCTCAGAAACGGCCATGCCGCTGCCTCAGGTCGCTACAAATGAATTCAGAATCTATCTGGCTATCAAGTTAACCAAAGAGCAGGGTGCTTCCTCCTCCCAATCCTCTCCTTCCTGAAAAAAATGGAAAAAAAGCAAAGCAGAAGCAGCCCAGGCATACCTTGGTACAGGTGGAGTAGAAGTAGAAGTAGCAGTCATCCCCTTGTTTAGACATGCCGACAAGTTCTGGTAACAAGCTCGGGTTCTCTCCACAGGGACTTCCTCTGCTCTTGGAGAGAGCTGTCTTCACCCTTGCTTGGGCTGAAAGTCTTCTACTGGCTTGTGATCAGGGAAATCTTCTTTTTAAAAGTAACCCTAAAGAAAGGAGCAACAAGTGAAAAATAATGAGTAACGAGCATTTTTCCAGCTTGCTTCTGTTAATCAGATTAGTCTCTTGCGGAGAGCCAAGCCTCCAAATCAGCGGTTACATGAGAACACAATATTAAATTAAAGCTCTGTAAAGCTGCCAGGAGCTTTGTCAGCAAGCGTTCCCTTCCACGTCCTCAATAACACGACTCGGAGCGCGGCTGGAAGCCTGAAAATGGAAGTCACGTCAACGATCAGCTGTGGCTAGGAACAATTTCGACAGAACGCAGCACGACGCGTCCGATAGCACGCTGCAGTCACTGCGGGGCTTCGAGTCCGCCCACCTGGACAACCTCGGCAAAGCTCTCGATCTTCCAAGACTTCCAGTTAACTTCTCCTGTAGGCCGAACCAACACTGAATCCGTGAATTAATAATAAAGGGGTAGGAAGAATTTTCCTCCTCACTTTGCCAAGGGAACCTCTCATCCACAATTCAAACACGGGCTGCGCTTTTAAACAGCTTCTAACTAATGGAGGAAGCAAGTCCATTGGAATACTCGCTCAGACTGGAGACAGCCAGGGTTAGTTAGCTCTTCAAAAGGGAAAAAAAAATATAAAAAAAACACAAAACGAAACAAAAAAAAAAACCCAGCGCATTTAGAGATGAACTCGTGATTCAAAGGGGCTGCAAAAATGAGGCTCCGTCTTCCACAGCCGGACAATTTTACTTTTTTTTTTTTTTTTT
>CM021790.1:6462348-6485546 GCA_011076525.1 Nettapus auritus | reverse complement strand
TCAGGAGCCAATTGCATAAATTTGCAATTATAAATTTATTAGTAAGCACAACAAGCAAAACAGCGCTGGGCGGCTGGGAAGTCTGTGCTCCACTAACGGCGTGCAACCTCCCCCCGTAAGAGTCCCAGTTTTATCTTCTTGCAGTTCTGAGATGACGTGTCACATTCCAGCGTGTTCTGGTATCATCTGCGGCTGCGCATCCTGTTGCTAGGGGGGTCTTTTTTCTTCCCTCTGGTGGTCATAGGGAGGAAGGCCGCAGTCTTCCTCCGCGTTGTGACTGATCTTCTTCCTTATTTGGTCTTTTCCCCACCAGTTTATCAATCCACTGTCTGCACAACGTTCTCTCAACTGCTACCTTGGTACAGCCTGTTTTCAGCAGGATATCGCAACATTTGTTGCTGTCTTGAGAACTTTAATGCATCAATTGTTCTCTGTATCTAACAACCGTACAGGACTGTTACAGCCTTTACAAACCTCCTTATTAATTTGTTTAGACAAAGGACAATGAACAAACATTTATTATCTATTACAATCCCTCCTTTTTCTTTTGATCAGTAATCTTGTTAATTGAATCTCTGCAGCGCCTGACTAGCAAGAACCAATGTTTCTTTAGTCCCCTCCTCGGTGTCTGTTGGCTCATATTTGGCACGTATGAGCATTAAATGTGCCGCCTCCAAACGACCCTTTACTATTTCTATCAGTTTATTAAAAATACATGGTCCAAAGATTAGTACTGTTATCAGTAGCAATAAAGGTCCCGCTATTGTTGATAACAAGGTAGTAAGCCAAGGTGAATAATTAAACCAAGATTCGTACCAGCTCTATCGGGCTTCATTCTCCCGTTTCCGTTTTTCTAACCCCTCTCTGAGTTTTGCCATTGTGTCTCTTAAGACTCCAGTGTGATCCACATACACACAGCATTCTTCTCTTAAAGCCGCGCACAACCCTCCTTGTTGTAGAAAGACCAAGTCTAATCCTCTGCGGTTTTGCAACACTACCTCTGAGAGCGACCTAACAGATTTTTCCAGGGCTGATACAGACTGTTCAATTCGGGCTAAATCCTCGTCTACAGCAATACGTAAAGAGGTAAATTCCTGGCTTTGCTTAACCAGTGAAGCTACTCCAGTACCAGCCCCTGCAACTCCCAAGACCATCAGTGTGGCCAAGGTGATAGCCATGAACGGTTCCCTCTTTTTTAGGCGGTAATCTGCTACTGTATGTTGAGCATACATGTATTCCTCAGAATGGTATAAAATCCTTGGTGTAATTATTACCTGCACACAGAAATCATGAGATGTGTTAAAAAGTTTTAGCGACAAATATGGCGTTACCCCCACTGACAAACATACCCATCTGGTGTTTTTAGCTGGAATCAGCCACTTAGTTGATTGCTTTCCATTTTCCATAATATTACATAGATGATGCTTCCCACTAGGGGCTGTACCTACACACCTACCACTTCCAGTCACTTGTGTTAGTGTTATTCCTATGTCTTTTCCCCAGCTGCACTGTGAAGGGTCGCTTTCATTTGTACGGATGGGTTCACCCAGATCACCAATAGCTTCATAGTATGGAGGCCTTATACTGAAACATAGCCAACAGTGTTTAGTAAATTCAGATCTTGTTTGATTTAACACTTGATAACTAGCATCTATAACTTTCCACATATTATTTCCACACAACACAGTTTCCCCAGTCTCTTCCAGCTCACTTACATCATTAGGTTCTAGCACCGGAGAGGCCGTCACCAAACTATAGGCACCAAGTGCCGTAGGGCCCCTGTAGGCCAAGCTCCAGAGGCATCTTCTGATAGCACTTTGTTTGGTCCCACCGATTGCAAAGTTCTAGTTTCCTCCTTCTTTATTAGGATTAGGCCTCCTCTATCCACTCTAGTTTCATAAAATCTAATGCCCCATGTTCTTCCAAATGGCCAACCAGAGTCTTCCGGCTGGGTTACGTTGACCCATAAGAACGAACAATTCTCTAGGCGGGGACTATGAGGTCCAAGTGCCACATTTCTGGAGAGGAAGCGAGACCCATATGGTTTACATCCAGGGGGTCCATATCCTACTTGTAGAAATCTGTCCTTACCAGCCCCGGGAGTCCAGTCCGAAGCAATTGTTTAGCATCCCCAATAGACACAATAATAGGCTTTTGGACAGTTGCAATAGCCCCTCCCTGGGTTAGAACTGAGGCATAAATAAAAGCTTGACTCATTAAAACATGTGTAATAAGATAACAAATCACATAGTGAGGTACGGAAACTGGGGGCGCCGGCCATAATAACGGTCCTGAGAATCGTTTGATCCTCCCATCTTATTAAACTCCATTTGTAAGGTCGGTGGGGGTGGGCGATTCCATAAGTCGCCACAACAGTAATAAGGACCCCTGTGTATTGTAAGAGGTGGTCGAAGCCCATTCCTCAGGGTGTTTTATCCCCTTCCATACTACCCACCGTTTTACTCCTCTGCCTCGCTCATCAGTTCGGTTGCAGCGAACTACAAGGTGTTAATTCTTCTCGGCAGCAGCAGTATTCTTCAGGGGAACCTTGCGAGAAATTATTTACTCCCTTTTCAAATAGGGCTTCTACCCTTCTCCCACAGTACACGTCCAGCACACAATTCTTATCGAGTCCATCTCAGAGTCAGCTTCAGCTCCTTGGAGCCTGGGGCTGCCTCCCACTTCTCCTCATGAATGGGTCCTTTTATGGCATGTGTCCATCCCTTTTCTGCAGTCTGGACAGCCGTTTCTGTGGTGAGTAAAACAACATAGGGACCTTCCCATCACGGTGTTAGAGAGGTCTCTTTCCAAGTCTTAATTAAAACCTTGTCCCCCGGTTGTATCTTATGAATTGCTATGTCCAACGGGGGGGCTCCGTACTACTAAACCTTTTGCTTGCAACTCCCTTCGTCGGCTCATGAGTTGTACCAGATAAGGCCTCAATTGAGTGTCTTGCAACTGAGGGTGATCAAGTGGCATTTCTAAATCATAAGGCATACCGTAAAGCATTTCGAAAGGTGAAATTCCTACATCAGTTCGAGGCTGTGTCCGTATATTTAGTAACACAAGTGGCAAGCATTTTACCCAAGAAGCATTAGTCTCTATCATAAGCTTTGTTAATTGTTTCTTAATTTCACCATTCATTCGCTCGACCTTCCCAGAACTTTGGGGGTGCCACGGAGTATGGTACTCCCAATTTACTCCCAAGGCCTTCATAGTTTCCCGAGACACCTTTGAAACAAAATGAGGGCCTCGGTCTGAATCAATTGTTTCTATAATCCCATACTGCAGAATAATATTTTCCAACAATATTTTTATTACTGTTTGGGCTGTGGCTTTTGCCATTGGGAAAGCTTCAAAATAAGGTGTGAGGTAATCTACAATTACTAGTAAATATTTATATCTCCCTACCTTTGGGAGTTCTGTAAAATCTAATTGAATTTTAGCAAATGGTCGGTGAGCCAACTGCCGACCTCCTTACACTTTCCTCCTTACATGTTGAGTGTTCACCTTTTTACAGATTAAACACTCATTCACTATCCTTTTTGCTATATTATATTCCCTCAGGTCGTGTACAAGCCTATACTTGCCACCCTTCTTTTTTACTGGTAATATTGGAGTATTAAAAGGAGACATGCAGGGTTCTAACAATCCTTGTTGTAATACCCTTTGAATTTCAAGCTTTAACCCCCACCTGCCTTCCTCGGACAGGGGGTATTGTTTAACTCTCATTGGTACACTTGGATCGGTTAAAGTTACCTTAAAGGGTTTAATATTTAATCTTCCTACGCTTTCTGGATTGTACCAAACTTCAGGATTTATGCTTTGTTCATCCTCCGCTCTCAGGGGACACAACCTAATTTTTAACTCTTTATCTACTACCTCGAAGCTTATACCTAATTCTATTATTAAGTCTCTACCTAATAAATTATATTCTGCCTCAGGTACTAAGAGCAGGGATCCTACCCCGAATTTAGAATCTGATTCAATTAACACTTCTTTAATAACAGGGATCCCGAAAGGTTCCCCTTTCGCCCCAATTACTTGAACCTTTTCTGTCGAGATTTTACATCCTAAAGGCAAAATTTGGACTGTAGGTCTTTCAGCCCTTGTATCAATGAGGAACTCAACTTCCTCGTGCTGGGGACCTATTTTTAATTTTATCAAGGGCTCGGTCTTCCTTCGGGCCCCCAGCAAATAGAGCCCCTGACACCCCCTAGTCTTCCTTAAACATCTTCTCATCCTCTATTCTTCGTCGACACTCTTTCTTCATATGGCCCTTCTTATTGCAGTAAAAACAAATCACGTCCCTCAGTCCTCGTCCGGCCACCTTTCCTTCTCCCTCTAGTTTTCAACGAACCATCCTTGACCCTTTTCTATATTCGACTCCTCTCTGCCCTTCTTCCCTTCTTACATACACTTTCTTCTGCCAGTCCTCTACTTTTCTAATTTCTTTCTAATATCCGTCCATGCTTTTGCCACAAACTGTGTCCTCATTAGCGCCTGCCCATTGGTGTGTTGGGATCCAGTCCCTAGTAAAGCTGCAGGTTTCTCCTCAATCTCTCTAACCATTCTGTAGGGGTTTCATCTTTCTTTTGATGTTCACTAAAGGCTTTGTTTATATTCTGTCCCCTAGGGACTGATTCTCTTATGCCTTGGACTACAATAGTCCTTAGGTCTTGCATATGGCCTCTATCAATTTCACTCTGATTATTCCAATTAGGTCGATTTAGAGGTCATTCTACATCTGCTGCCAGGCCCTGTTGATGTTGTCGGTCCCAGATCCTCATTCCTGCCCTCCTGAGCATGTCTCTTTCTTCAGCAGTGAATAGTATAGCCATTATGGCTTGCATTTTATCCCAGGTATAGATGTTTGGTCCCAAAAACTGATCTACCCATTCCGCCACACCTAAGGGGTCCTTCAACAGATTCCCCATTTGCTGCTTAAAATCTCGGACATCCCCGGAATTAATAGGGACGGCCACGTATCCTATACCTGGTTGTGGTCCACCCATTGCTATTTCCCCTAGTGGGTACAACCCCCCCTTTCGTTTCTGGGCTGCCACCTTCTGGCCTGACTTCTAGTCACAGGTCTTTGAACACTAGAGTCAGAGTCGCTATCAGAGTCTCCCCAGGATTGCAAGTTAGGAGGCACAGGAGTTGGAGGGGCTGTAGGTGAGGGTGGTGGAATATAGGGAGGCGATGGGGCTGAGATCTCTAACTCTCTTTTTTGTTTGTTTGTTTGTTTGTTTGTTTTCTTTTTTTTTTTTTTTTTATGCCTCCCGCACCCTCCTTTTTCTTTTAGAGAATATAAGTTGGCTCGAGTTTCCGAGCTGATCCTCAAATGTGCATATTCACTTTCTTCCAAACTAAAAGGTTCCTTTGAATTCACATAAATACTTAGGGCCTGTCAAACACATTCTTCAAAAGACCCAAATACGGGCCAGTAAAGGCTGTCTCCTCGAATTTGCCCCAAACCTCGACACAGTAATGTATCATTTTTACTTTATTCTTTCCCTGCCTAAAAGGGAATCATCCTAATTTTTAATCATTAATCTCAAGAGACTATCTGGAGGAATAGAGGGTAACCTAACATCAGACGTTACCCCACCCATAGGACCAGAAGGCTTACTCTTCTTCTGTCCCATCTTCCGGAGCACCTTCACACACACACACACTCGCTTCCCCCTTTTCGTGGCCCAGTCCCTCGCGGGATGTGGGAACCGCACTACCAAGGGGTCCGCACTCGCTTTGTCCTGCTGGACGTCTCACAACGTTACACTCCGGGATACCCAACCCCAACCGAACAGATCACCGGCCTATATTTACCCACCCCCCGTAAGAGTCCCAGTTTTATCTTCTTGCAGTTCTGAGATTGACGTGTCACATTCCAGCGAGTTCTGGTATCATCTGCGGCTGCGCATCCTGTTGCTAGGGGGGTCTTTTTTCTTCCCTCTGGTGGTCATAGGGAGGAAGGCCGCAGTCTTCCTTCGTGTTGTGACTGATCCTCTTCCTTATTTGGTCTTTTCCCCACCAGTTTATCAATCCACTGTCTGCACAACGTTCTCTCAACTGCTACCTTGGTACAGCCTGTTTTCTCAACAGGATGTCTCAACATTTGTTGCTGTCTTGAGAACTTTAATGCATCAATTGTTCTCTGTATCTAACAACCGTACGGGACTGTTACAGCCTTTACAAACCTCCTTATTAATTTGTTTAGACAAAGGACAATGAACAAACATTTTTGTCATCTATTACATTCTGGGCTCAAGCTGCCCCTGTCGAACTCCTTGTCTCTCCTGGCAGCTCCTGTTTCCCACTGCAAAAAAACATTAACCTGCCATCAGCCCCATCTTGTGCTATAGACGCCCAGGCACTGAGGCCCTTTGAATTGGAGTGAGTTCGCCATCTGCATGGGCACTGACCACCAACACGGAACTTCTGAAGCAGACCCAAATCCCTAAAAGTCCATGCTGGGACTGCTCTCACCACACCGAGTCCATCTGGAAAGAAGTAAAGCACAGAGCGTCTTTGGAGTCTCTTCCTGGGTATTGTTCTTGACAGCAAGTTTGTGGGAAGGCCGCAGCCTGAAGGAATGAACGACGACTCCAGGTTGGTGCGCAACTGAAGCAACTTTATTCTGTAAACATGGTACTTATATATCCTTAAAGTATCCACATGCCCTTATCACGCTACTTGGCAAGCTCGTTTATTGGCTGTCATTTCGTTGTTCACAAGGCGATCACGCAGCAGCCACACCCCCATCACGTGCACTGATGTGCAACTGGGCAAACCGCACACATTGGCTGTCCTCCCCCTACCTTGAGCCACGTGGTCCTCACCTCGTTCTGCATTTTCCTTTTGTTTACTTCATCTCTGTATCTAATATATCCCACATACTTTCTGACCACTCTCCTATAGGATCAGGGGCTTGAAATTGAGTTGTGTGGGGAAGGAACAAACCGAGAAAACGTTGCAAAGCCAAAACTTACCTCCCACCAAACCAGCCACTGAAAAGTCTTCAGGAGGCAAGAGATGATGGCTTTGGATGAGAGGGAAACAGATGCAGGCTGGAAGCATTTTATATTCATAAAGGAAGCTTGCTTCCCGAACTTGTAATTGAATCAAATTCTGACTTGTGTGGGGTTTTTTGTTTGTTTGTTTGTTTATTTTTTTATGGTAGCCAAAAAGCTGTAGTAAGTACTGGTATGATTTGTTTCTGTGGCCAAGTAACAGTGGGTTGACACAGACTACCATCTTCTGTTAGTCATGCCAGACACTCCATGAGCTCTGCAGGTAGAGGTCCCAGATGCTAAAAGTGCAAAATCGAGTTTAGGTGACATTCCAACCGTCAAGTTTTTGTGCATTTTTTTCTTCAAATACTGCTGTTTTACTCTATGTTTTCATTCTGGGCCTATCAGCGGCAACCTTCAGTTATTTTCTTTGAGATAGATGGCCTCGCTCCTGTGTAGTCCAGTAAACAAGACCAAATTCATAGCTAGTACATTTTTGCACCTAGCTAAAATGTGCTTGATCTTTGGGGCATAAAAAAAGGATGATGACCTGTTTAATTTACTGTGAACACATGAATTTATCCTGAAAACTTGTAACTCAACGCCACTAAATTTCAGGTGATTTTAAACGATAGTTGAAAACAAGACACTAAGCCTGATATCAGCACGTGGTCTGTGTTAACTTCCCTATTTTGTTACGTCTTGGAATCTTGTCCTTAAAAGCTTGTCCTTCAAAGCTTGTCCTTCTTGACTACTCATGGAGGAAAGTGATGTGCAATGTAACAAAATTTACTGAAGTGGTAAGTAAAAACAATGTTTTCCTATTAGTTGCATTGTCTCAATGCTTCTGACACTTGTGGATGGCATAGACAACAGAGGGAGATTGTGGTAACTGGAGCCACCAACAGACTAGGTTCTATAGATCCTGCTTTACGGAGACCAAGACACTTTGACAGAGTTCTTCTTCAACTTGCCAAATAAAGAGGTGAGAACTTCAATTCAACATTCATGCTAATGTGGCAAAGTCCAACTTTATAGAAAAAAAAAAATTACAATGTGAACAAAAGTATGACGTGGAGTTACTGTGTCGTACCGAGGAGAGCAAATCTGGAACTGAATAAGTACCAGATGATATGGTCAAGATGATAGCACCAAGATGATAGCACCAAGTAGTTAGTTCTATAACCAAATCTTTGATTCCCAGAGATGTTCCCATTTGCTTAATTATTTAATCCATGTAGGCACTTTCATCTTGACATTGTGTTCTTGATCTCAGTACTTCCGTTATGAATGGATAGGGGACATATTTGCATATGATTGTTCCCAGGATCAGCGGTAATAGTTTGAGTCATAATTATTTTCTTGTTTATAGCAATTGTAGCAGCTTGAAACATAGTGCTAGAAGTGCTTTCTGCGAATTTACTGACTGACAAGCAAATTTGATGAACTAATGAGACTGTCACAATGAAAGTCTTCTCAATTTTAGAGTTTTTTGGAGAAAAAAGATCTGTTTCTGGCTAAATTTGTCATTACAGTATTTTCCTCTGGGTCCTTAGGTCTCATATTTTGGAAACTTATTACAGAAGCTATAAATGCCTTTTCTTGCATTGCAGGTTCCTAGAAAAAGTTCAGTGTAAGAAATTAAGACATACTGGATTTCCTGGTTGAAAATGCAGAGTTTATATTACATAACTGTACAATACTTGAAAGTTTAGCAAATAAGAAAAGTGTATTGATATATGAGGGTTTTGAGGGAAGATTGTTTTGTGTTTGTTTGATTTTTGATTTGTTTGTTTTTGTGGGTGGTTGGTGGGTGTTTTTAAGGAAAACTTAGGACATGCTAATATGCAATGATTTTGTTTCCAGGCTGTTTAGTTTTCGTATTACAAATTCTTTAAATTTTGCATGTTGTAAACCTGGGTCAAATATGTCTTCCTCAGGTTATTACTAATTTTAACAGGTACTCATCCTTGTGGAACAGAATATGACATTTTTGTGACCTTAAGTCAGAGATGTCTCTTCTCTTTCTGCTTTAGATCCAGGAAGTATTTTTTAAGGAATCTGGAGAAGTTTACAATTAAGGAAGACAGCAAAATTTTTGAGGACCTAATTCTAAATCGAACTAAGCCTCCTCTAAAGAAAGCAGGTGAGGATATAAGAAGTACATCTAAAACCTTCCTAACCGTAAGTTACTAGCTGTTTGGTATTTGCTTTGCTGGTCATTTTCTATTGGTAATTTTCCATCTGCTTGTATTTGAGTACTGTGAATTGGTTAATTTTTCCCGAT
This sequence comes from Nettapus auritus, assembly GCA_011076525.1. Classification (NCBI taxonomy): domain Eukaryota; kingdom Metazoa; phylum Chordata; class Aves; order Anseriformes; family Anatidae; genus Nettapus; species Nettapus auritus. The sequence goes on along the minus strand of CM021790.1, from coordinate 6,476,246 downwards.
TAATTGAAGGTCTTCGGACATTGGAAGTCCTGCTTGTATCATCACCAGCTGAGCCTCAAGAGCTGACAGAGGAAGAAGTAGGAGGGCTGGAGAAGGAAGAGGAGGATACCTTGTGTGAACTTAGAATTTTCTTAAGGGAGGTTATTCAGAGACTCGCCACTGACAGATGTTTCAGGGAATTTACAAAGCCCATTGACCCACTGTACTGGGTCTGGCTGGGATGTTAACCTTCCCTGCAGCAGCCCATACAGTGCCATGCTCTGCACTTGTAGCTAGAACAGCAGTGTTATCACACCACTGTTGTGTCTGCTGCTGAGAAGTGCTGGCACAGTATCAGGACTTTCTCTAACCCTCCTGGGGGATGGGCAAAAAAGTGAGAAAGAAACATCCCCAGGGCAAATGACCTAAACTAACCACAGAGATATTCCATACCATATGTCACACTCAGCAATAAAGGGTGAAAAAAGGAGGAAGCGAGGAGGGGTGGGCTTTTGTTGCAAAAACGTCTGTCCTCCTCGCGAACACCGGCTACGTGCGTTGAGGCCCTGCTTCAAGGACGTGGTCAAGCATCGCTCATGTGTGGGAAGTAGAGAATCATTTCTTTTCTCTGCACTTCCACATAGGCTTTACTTGTTTTGTTTTTTTGCTGTTCCCTTTCCCCCTCCCTTTCCCCTTTCCCTTTTTCCCTTTAGTTGAATTGTTAATTAATAATATTTCCTTAATATATATATATATATTTCCCTTTAATTAAATTATCCTTATCTCAACCCGTGAGTTGTTCTTTCCTTTACTTCTTCCCCTCCTCATCTGAGGAGGGGGAGTAAGAGAGCAGTTGTGGTGTTCAGCTGCCCAGCACAGTAAAACCACCACACCCACAGAAGGTAAACGAGTGTTGATCTGTGCATACCATTTTATCTCTGTGTATTTGTACTTTCTCAGTGTTTGTATTTCTCAGCATTTTGGGGAAGGTTTAACTTTGTTTTTAGGACTGCACTACTGCACTGTTGTGATTTTGCAAGAAGCAGGCCGGGCTTTTACTTCTGCTGACTCTCCAATATCTGTGATTGGATTTATTCGCTGAAAGCCCCGGTTTCATTCTAAAGCGTCAGACCAAATGCCAACACAGTTTGCTCATGAAAAGGTTTGAAATGTAGGCATGTTAGAGCAGTGAAAAGCACAGAGCTCTTTCTTTATAATTACAAAGAGTATTTACAGGACTATTTTAATGAAGTCTGAAGCTCTTTATTGGCCTGTCAGTTTCTGTGGGAACAGGAGTAAAAGCAGCAGTTTGTAAAATAAGTTTTGAGATTCTGTTCTCTGTTTCATCTGGAACTCCTCAATATGAGATCAGCCTTAAGTGCTGTTTGTTTTCTTTTTCCTCCATTTGCTGCTTAGGTCCCTTTTTTCTCCTTTCATGTGTTCGGTAAGTCTCAACTAGGGGCATATACTTCAAAGACAGATATAACTGGAATATGCCCTCATACCAGCAAAGTCCTGTTCACGTAGGCTTCCACTGACTTTTCTTCCCCTTTCCTCCTAGCTTCTTGAGGTGTGAAAAATCTAGCCAAACACATATGTCCTCATGCAAACTAGTCATTAGGCTCCTCTTACAGTCTGAGTAAAGAAATCAGCACCCCAGGGCCCAGTTACCTCATTCTAAAGTAGATGCCTGGAATAGACACTTCAGAGGTGCAATTTGTGCACCTTTTTCTCAATGTCAACAACAAAGAGAATGTCGGATGGCTTACTCAGGTTTCATTGCTGTGATTTTTCTGAAGCAAAGTGAAATGACTCTCTCACCCTTGGTGTTTCTCCTCTACCATGCACATGCTTCTGACCTCCCTACTTCTTTTTTTCCTCTCCTAGCAGCTATAACACCAGTTGAAAGAGCCCTTCCAATTTTGAGAAGTGAAATGGTTAATTTCAGCATCTTCTGATGCATCACAAATATTCAGGGTCTTAAGATGACATTTATTTAAAGTTTTCCAAATAATTTTGGTAGACAGTATGCAAGTCTAAGAAAACCTCTATTTGATTGGCAGGTACCTGATCATGCAACAATCATTAAAGAGGCAATGCATCTTTCAAAAGTTCTCAGTGAAATTGACTCGCGCCAATACCTAACTGCAGGAGATTTTCTGAAGGATATTGATCTAATCTGTAACAATGCCTCAGAATACAACCCAGATCAAAGACCTGCAGACGAGGATGTGCTTTTTATCCCTAGTTTAAAAATCTGTCACATGTATAGATGGATAAATGCTGTGTGTGGAGAGTGTCCTTTGGATGGATTAGATTATTTTGGATATCCACAGAGAACATTTCTTACCAGACTATAAATATTTTAACATTTTGCTACTTGGGCATGGAATTGTGATCTAAGTGTTCACAAGGAACTAGTGCTTTTGTTTTAATAACTAACTTCTATGTTGTTATGCTGAAATTATTCACTGAGATAGCCTTTCAGAACCAGCCTATGAAGACAGCAAATTTTTCTGTGATCCAAATAGTTTCATTGGTTGGTAGACAATATTCAGTGAATGTCTGTAAAATTTCAGATCATCTCATTAGGAACAGAGCCTATGTTTTGCAAGACACTGCATATCCTATAGTGATGAAAGAAATGGGTGCAGAGTTTGGGTGACTTTGGGAAGAACTTTAATCTTCTGAGAAAAGAGGTATGTGCTTTGATGCTAAAGATTTCAAGACATGTCTCTGCATTTGTAACCAAAAATGCCAAAGATCTTTGCTATCTATTCTTTGTTGCAAGGCCGCACCTCTCCAGCGCGTGCTCCATATAACGACTCCAAGGTGCCAGAGCAAAACCCTACTACTACTTAATTGAACATTCTCCTGAAAACAGCTGGTGTACGATTTATCGCTTTAATGAGTTACCTTGGGGGCTGAATGTTGAATCTCTCAAAGACTTCTGAACAAAGCAGATCAAGAGAGTAAGGAAAATGCAAAGATGACAGCAGCACCTGTAGATGCCAGTACACCTCTTTCTAACAGCAAGTTGCATTTCATTCCGTTGCTCATGTCATTCCTACCTTCTCTGTTCTGGTGACATAACAGGTTTCTCTGATGCCTGGCTTTTTATGTGAGAGGCATTATGTTTTTGAGTTTACTTCAAAATGTGAGAGATAAATCCAGAGGTCATTCATTCAATATAGTTATGAATTCAAGTTCAAAGAAAGTTGGTTTACAATATAGAAAACTGGCTTTGATGACCCCACTGACATTTAATAGCCCCTAAATTGCTAATTCTTGAGGTAAAAAATGTGTATGGGAGTTTCTGAATACTCAACTAGATTTTAATTATGCAAAATGGTATTCTTCCCCCATTCCACCCCTCCCTTAGTGTGAGTGGGAATTTTGCCACGGACTTCAGCCATATCTTTTTGCAATACTTTGTGAATGCTACGAATGTTGGGCTTTTCTGTTGGGCAAAACCACAAAGTTTGTTTTTTCACAAAAGGTCAACTGAATCAGGAAGCATACGAGGTATAAGTCTTTACTTTTATTTTTTTTTTTTTTTTTTTTCTCCTTTGAGTATTCCCTCAAAGTTGTCTCTTTAATTAAACTCTTCCAAACAGGTAGTCAGCTTTTGAAGTCTGCAGCTTGGTAACAGACTCAAAGAAGAGCTTATCTCCAAAGGCTTTTCTGCTTTTCATCTATATTAGTTCATGTAATAAGACAGGAAGTGACTTTATCGAATAACCTCACATTGTATTAATACTTCCCATCCAAAGTAAGATTCCTGTGCATGTAAAATCTTGAAGGTGATGGTTCTGTGATTGAAATTATGTAGTTTTGTTTTTGTTTTTGTTTTCAATCTAATAGCAAACTGACGCCATTAACTTTCAACTCTTTTCTCAACATATGTAGGGATAGAGACAATGGGACCTCAATTCCTTTGTTTTCCTTGTCAGTCAAGTAAGATGAAGATAATGGATTTTGAAAAAAGAATTATTTTGGTAATGTTTTGGGTTGCTTTTTATGCTGTCTCTTTGTAGGTGCGTCAAAAAGAAAGCGCAGAAGGAACAAATCTGCAGGTACTACAGCAAAGAGAAGAAGGAGTTTTCAATTCGATAAAGAGAACGAAGTACCGGAAGGTGACCAAACCAGTAGTGGTGAAGAAGAGTTTCTGGAAGAAAATGTTTCTGACATATATCAAGCGGAAGGTGAGTCCACACAAAACTATTTTCTAGAAGAAAGTGAAAGTGTTCTTCAAGAACAACAGACAAATAGCAATGAAATAGCATTTTCTGGGATAGACAGTGAGAGAAGTGGGGGAGATTTTGATATGACTAAACCTGATGCTGAAAAGGAGAGTGCCAAGCTTCCTGGACATTCAGCACTAAGAAGGGAAACTCTAAGTTCTGAAGAGCAAAATTCAAGTGGTAAGTGAAAAGCCCAACAGGTCATTTAGCACCTTATTCTTGCTGAGGAGGATTAGACTATTTATTAGCACTAGCCTTCAATTTCACTCTATTTTTTCTGTTAGAGCTCTCAAAAGACGTGTTTCCTAATCTCAGTTGGCAACATGACTGTTTTTTTCCCGCTATTACCCGTTTCTCCAGTGCTTTTTGTTTGATTGGGGTGGGAGGGGGAGTTTGTTTGTTTGTTTTTGTCTCAGTTTCAAATATTTATGGAGCAGTGCCATTAGCTGGAAAGAAGGGAGAAGCCAAGTATTTCTCCGTGAGGATGATAACAATTCTGTCTCTGTATTTGTAGAAAGAGATTGTTTTGCAGGTACAGAATACTTCATTGAGGCTGTATTCTACAGAAACAGAAAGCGTGGCTGAAGAAATTTGTGTCATTCCAGGTTCTTGGATACTTCAAATGACTCCTATTGGACATTCTCAGGTAGAAGAGCAAGAGATGGGTGTTGAGAACACTGTGGAAGCTTCTACAGAGCCAGACAATGTAGTTATTGTGGATCACTATGAGCTCAAATTATGTCTAATTCCAACTTTTTTTAATACTCAAATAGGACATGTTCTTGCATACCCTCACTTACCAGGCAGCAGCGGCTCCACCTCGCACACCTTGATGGGCTCCTCTGAAGAGCTGCTCTCCTGGGAGCTCTCATTCTCTTCCCAGGTCACCAGTGGGGAAAGACGTGGGCTGCACTCAGGGGCTCCTCGCCAGTCCCACTTGCTCCTGCCCTGTCCCTTCGCTGTCCTGACAGACATTGCGGGGCCATTGTGCCAGCAGCAGCTATTGCCAGGTGTCACCAGCCTGTGTCACAAAGGGTCATTCTGTGACCTCACACCCCCACTATGTGGGGCAGCACTGCTGGGGCAGAGCAAGAGCAACAACGCTGCAGGCACAATGGCCAGGAAGGGCTCAAGATCACTGTCACCTGTGGCTTCCTGACTCCTGCATCCACCAGCTCTTGCCTGTTGGCATAGTTTGCACAGCCATTTCCAGCCAGGTTGTCTTGGTTTCAGCTAGGATAGAGTTAATTTTCTGGTTTAGACTTTAGATCAGCTTAACAGTTGCTGACCACAATGTTGATTTTTTTTTAATCTCCTGTCTGCTCTGTTTTGTTTTTTTTTCCCAAGTGAGTTATATAGCACTCGAGTTACCGTACGTGTTTCCTGTTGTGCTACTTATTGCTTCTGGGGGCTGGTTGAAGGTTATCATTTTGCTGTACTGTGTAACACTGGTTTATGATGTGATAAAATTACTGGCCATGAGACTCATTTGGTGTTTGTACTCAGCATTGACATCACTTCCATTGATACCAAGCTGAAAGGACAAATGGTCTCTTCCTTGACATAACAACAGAGTCAGATTTGAAGTGCTTTATGAAAAGATAGGTCACACCTTACTATCACAGAATCATCTAGGTTGGAAGAGACCTCCAAGATCACCATGTCCAACCTCTGACCTACCACTAACAAGTCCTCCACTAGACCACATCCCTAAGCTCTACATCTAAACATCTTTTAAAGACCTCCAGGGATGGTAACTCAACCACTTCCCTGTGCAGCCTGTTCCAATGCCTAACAACCCTTTCAGTGAAGTTCTTCCTAATATCCAACCTAAACCTCCCCTGTTCCCAACAAAGCTTACGCCAGTCCAAGCCAAGATCAGTCAGTTTCTTGAGGAGAATGCTGTGAGAAACGGTGTCAAAAGCCTTACTGAAGTCAAGGTAGACCACATCCACAGCCTTTCCCTCATCCACTAAGCATGTCACTTTGTCATAGAAGGAGATCAGGTTTCTCAAGCAGGACCTGCCTTCAGAAACCCATGCTGACTGGGCCTGATCGCCTGCTTGCCCTGCAAGTGCCACATGATGACACTCAAGATAATCTGCTCCATGAGCTTCCCTGGTACTGAAGTCAAACTAACAGGCCTATAGTTTCCTGGGTCTGCCTTCTGGCCCTTCTTGTAGATGGGCATCTCGTTTGCTATCCACCAGTCGAGTGGGACCTCCCCTGATAGCCAGGACTGCTGATAAATGACGAAAAGAGGCTTGGCCAGCTCTTCTGCCAGTTCTCGCAGTACACTCAGGTGGATCCCATCCGGCCCCATCGACTTGCGTACATCCAAATGCTGTAGCAGGTCGCGAACCTTTTCCTCATAGAAAAAGATGAAGATAAAGAGCAAGCTCTGGATCCAGCTCCCAAGTCCAAAAATCCCTTTAATATAAAGTCCTCTCATCGAGGACGTATCAGATATTAAACTGATAAGAATAGATACTGCACTTGATCTTAGCCTAAAGGCTGAGAAGCACATGAGATGGACAGTTTGAGAGACCTGGGCTCCTTTGGCCCTGGGGTATGGAGGCTCCAGGCAGTAGAGAAGTATGCAGGGACTGTTTGAGGGGTGTTTTCAGACATGTAGGTGCTTTCCCTCCCAGTAGAAAAGAGCTTGAGAAAGAATGAATATCACAAAATACAGCTGCAGGCACTGAGACTGAGGTGGAGGAGAAAGGTTTATTGAAGGATGGAGGTGACCCAGAGCCCCTGGCTTTGTATTTCAGGTATTACTGAGGGCAGATGGAGAGACATCAGTCAAGGCAGGAAGGTGCTCAGGTGAGAACAACATGGGGAAGCAGTGTGGATACCAAAGTCCTGCAGGGAAACAGTTGCAGACATGGGACAGCATAGGACAGCATGTGGTGGTTATGGTCAAGGTTTCTTGCAAGGCTGAAAGACCCCAACAGAAGGAACACCTTTGTCTGCTGATCTCTGACTCTCGTCTTTGTCAATGATGCCTATGATGGGACAACTCATCCTTACAGCAACAGGGTATCAATGCCTCCTAGTCCCCCTCCAGGAGCTGTCCTCCTGTAGCCTTGTACTTGGCATTGCTCTTACCCACATTGCACTGACCCAGGAAGAGCCCTAAACCCTGCTGGAGGGACAGGATCTCCCTTCGCAGAGGCTGGGGTAAGGGCCCAGCTCTTGGACTTCATGGGACACATCAAGGTTTCCTCAACATCAGGGCCACCTTTACTTGGCCTAGGTTTCCCCATTATCACTGCCTGCACTTTTTTGCTCTAACAAGTCAATGGGGAGGCCTTGTCAGTAATGTCCCTCAGTGGGACTCATTAACACTGTGAGAGGCTTTGGAGTTTGCATCTGCATTCTCTACTTGAGAAATGTCTTCCATTTCCTCTCAGCCTCTGAGGCTCCTGGGCTCTGCCCAAACCCTCTGGGGGGGGGTCAGTAAAATGCCTTGGGCTGGTCCTGTGCTGCTGAGCTGGGATGGCTCATGGGATGGAGGGAGGGAGCTCCTGGCAAGTGGGCAGTGCTGCAGAGACAGCTCTGCTCAGAAGCAGCTCCTCTGCAAGGCGCAGCAGGGCTGGGGGCACTGCCTGCAGCTGGCATGGGGGGAGGAGAGAAGGGGGAGAGAAGTTCAGGGCAGCATGGGGGGGAGGGGGAGGGAGGGTGGAAGGGGAAGGCAGAGGAGAGCTTGCTGGGGAGAAATCTTCCCAGCCACCTCCCCACTGGGGAGGAGTCTCTGGGTGCAGGGCAATGCTGCTGTGCACCCTGCCAGGCTCTCCTGGAGCTGGCACATCCCTCAGCTGATGAGCTGTCAGGAGGATGCTTGGTGTTGAAGGGTACGTAGGGCCTGTGTGCTGCAGGGTCAGTGTGCAGGGCCCGAGGCCTCCCTTCTCTTGGGGTCGGCTGCAGGCTGTGCAGCTGGGTTGCAGGCCGGGGTACCCAGGGCTGTGGTGCAGAGCAGGGTCCCTGCTGTGCCCCAGGGGCTGTGTGCCAGGGCAGGGCCTTTGCCTTCTGCAGGCTCAGCAGTCAGCCTGCCCAGGGAGCAGCTCAGGGGCTGTGGGGAGAAGCTGCGGGTGGAAGGAGCCCCCCTGGCACGGCACGGCAGGGTCCTGCTGCTGCCCAGAGTCTGCTGCCTAGACAGGTCGCTCACAACCCCACAAGTCCCCAGTCTGAAGCAGAACTGCAAGGCAAGGTCTACCAGAAGGCAGTGTACTTTTTAGAATCTGCTTCATTTTCCTACCCATGTGTTGAGGCAGAGGGATGGTAATGGAGTAGTAACATCCATATTGGAGACTAAGGCTCCTTGAGCATTGCTACACATCTGCGAGGCACCTCAGAAAATTCCTTCACAGACCTCCACCTACAGACAGTATCAACATCACCTTTGTTGTTTCTTGAGGAATTAGTTGACCTTCTCCTCGTGTCCTGCAAACAGGGAGATGTCCCTGGCCAGTGGACTTCTCAGATCACTCTGGTTTCCCTTTTACATGATGCTGTAGACCAGGACTGACTGCTGCAGAGCACATAGCACAGCCCCCTGCTTTGCTATGGCACCCTCAGAGCACCAACTGGAAGTAAGTCAAGGAGCTGCAGAAAGCTCTTCCTGAAATGAATGAGGCACAGATTATTGCGTGGGAAGGTATTCTTTGACACATGTGATGAGTTTTGGTCAGAGAAGTAATTAAATTTTGCACTGTCATTTCTTTGTTTTGTCAGGCTCCCTTGCTCAGCATAAATGTGTAACAGCAGCTCCGTCAACGAGTTCCTCCTCCTGGCATTCACAGACACGCGAGAGCTACAGCTCCTGCACTTCGGGCTCTTCCTGGGCATCTACCTGGCTGCCCTCCTAGGCAATGGCCTCATCATCACAGCCATAACCTGCAACCACTGCCTCCACACCCCCATGTACTTCTTCCTCCTCAATCTCGCCCTCCTCGACCTGGGCTTCATCTCCACCACTCTCCCCAAAGCCATGGCCAATGCCCTCTGGAACATGAAGACCATTTCCTATGTGGGATGTGCTGCACAGGTCTTTTTGCTAATCTTGTTATTTTCAGCAGAATTTTCTCTTCTCACTGTCATGGCCTATGACCGCTACATTGCCATCTGCAAGCCCCTGCACTATGGGACCCTTCTGGGCAGCAGAGCCTGTGTCTCCATGGCAGCAGCTGCCTGGGGCAGCGGCTTTCTCCACGCTGTGCTGCACACTGCCAACACATTTTCATTACCTCTCAGCCGTGGCAATGCCCTGGACCAGTTCTTCTGTCAAATCCCTCAGATCCTCAAACTCTCCTGCTCAGACTCGTACCTAAGGGAGGTTCGAATTACTATGGCTAGTGCTTTTCTACTGTGCGGGTGTTTTGTTTTGATTGTTCTGTCCTATATGCAGATCTTCAGGGCTGTGCTGAGGATCCCCTCACAGCAGGGACGGCACAAAGCTTTTTCCACGTGCATCCCTCACTTGACCATGGTCTCTTTGAATTTCAGCACAGTCATGTTTGCCCACCTGAAGCCCCCCTCCATCTCTTCCCCTTCCCTGAACCTGGTGGTGGCAGTTCTGTACTTGCTGGTGCCTCCAGCAGTGAACCCCCTCATCTACAGCATGAGGAACAAGGATCTCAAGGATGCTGTGCAGAAATTGATGACCAACTATATTTCATAAGCAATAAACTGCCTGCCTTGTTCTGCAAATCACTCTTAAAGGTACTCATGATAAGCAAAGCCTGTCTTATGTTCTTGTACTGATTATTTTTCCCCCAGTTTTATTCTTACAAAAGTTGTCCAGAAAGAAATATAATTCTGCTACACCGTGCTACTTCATGGGCTGCAGGGGAAAGCCTGCTTCACCATGGTCCTCACCACAGGCCGCAGGGGACTTCTGCTCTGGCGCCTGGAGCACTTCTCCCCCTCCTTCTTTACTGACCTTGGCACCTGCAAGGCTGTTCCTCACTGCTCTCACTCTCCCAGCTGCTGTGTGGTGTTTTTTGTTTGTTTGTTTGTTTTGTTTGTTTGTTTGTTTGTTTTCCCTGTCTTAAATATGCTCTCACAGAGGTGCAAAACAACATCATTTATTGACTCAGCTCTGGTCAGCAGTGGGGCCCTTACCAAACATGGGGCAGCTTCTAGGTCCTTCTCACAGAAGCCACCCGTATGGCCCCCTGCTACCAAAACCTTGCCACGTAAAACCACTACATCCTCTTTTTCATGTTAATGTGTTTATAAAAACATTTTCTGTTATCTTTAACAGCAGTAGCCAGACTGAGCTCCAGATGATCTTTGGCCTAATTTTGTCCCTGCACATCCTTACAAAATCCTTATAATCTTCCTGAGTGGCCCGCCCTCCTTTCCAAAGATCATAAACCCTTTTTTTTTTTTTTTTCCTAAGCTCGAGCCACAACTCTCTGTTCAGTCAGGTCTGTCATCTTCAACGCTGGCTCATCTTTGGGCACATGGGGACAGACTGCTCCTGAGTGATTAAGATGCCTGTAGAACTCCTCATCTGCCTCCTCATCCTGGTTTGGCAGTCTATAACAGACCCCCATCAGGATGCTTGCCTTGTTGGCCTTCCCACTGATCCTCACCCATAAGGACTCAACCTTATCATTCCCAGTCTCAGCTTCGAGTTCCACAGCATCAAAACACTCTCTAATATAGAGAGCCGCTCCACCACCCCTTCCGTGCTGCCTGTCCCTTCTGAAGAGCCTATAGACAGACATCGCAGCACTCCAGTCATGAGAGTGGTCCCACCACGTTTCCGTGATGGCAATCAAGTCGTAGCTTGCCTGCTGCAGGCTGGCTTCCAGCTCCTCTTGTTTGTCAAAACCTTTGGGTCAGAAAAAACAAAATTTCTATGTGGGCACCAGCCTCCGAGCCACGTGTTTATCAGGTGGGCTTATCCCTCCCAACCACTATAGGGATTGAGGAAAACACCACCCGCTCCATCTACTAATCGTCCCAGTCCCCTAAGGTCCCATTTGATAGCCTTCAGGCTTCTTTCTACAGAATCATCGCTGCCAGCCTGGACTATTGTGGTGGTTTTACCGTGCTAGGCAGCTGAACACCACAATCGCTCTCTCGCTCCCCCTCCTCAGATGAGGAGGGGAAGAAGTAAAGGAAAGAACAACTCACGGGTTGAGATAAGGATAATTTAATTAAAGAGAAATATATATATATATATTAAGGAAATATTATTAATTAACAATTCAACTAAAGGGAAAAATGGAAAAAGGGAAAGGGGAAAGAGAGGGGGAAAGGGAACAGCAAAAACAAAACAAGTAAAGGCTATATGGAAGTGCAGAGGAAAGAAATGATTCTCTACTTCCCACAAATGAGCGATGCCTGACCACGTCCTTGAAGCAGCGCCTCAACGCACGTAGCCGGTGTTCGCGAGGAGGACAGACGTTTTCGCAACGAAAGCCCACCCCTTCCCTCTTCCTCCTTCTTCCACCTTTTATTGCTGAGTGTGACATCATATGGTATGGAATATCTCTTTGGTTAGTTTAGGTCAGCTGCCCTGGTGATGTTTCTTTCTCACTTTTTGCCCACCCCCCAGGAGGGTTAGAGAAAGTCCTGATACTGTGCCAGCACTTCTCAGCAGCAGACACAACACTAGTGTGATAACACTGCTGTTCTAGCTACAAGTGCAAAGCATGGCACTGTATGGGCTGCTGCAGGGAAAGTTAACATCCCAGCCAGACCCAGTACAACTATCAAAAGAGGATAGTCATCAGAGGGGCGAACCAGGTTGGGAAGGTTTCTGGGAATGTCTCTGAGTGTGGCCCCAGGGAGGCAGACTTCCCTATGGGTAGGGTCAGGCCGACATATAGGGCCCTCTGTTCCCCTGAGAAGGGAGTCGCCTACAACGATCACCCTTCTTTCTTTCCTAGTGGAGGCAGTCTTGAGGTGTGGAGTCAAATTCCTTGCCCTTGGCATTCTCCTGGGTAGACTTTTGACCTCATCCTCACCCACCAGTCTCTCAAGCTCCAGGGCCTCAAACCTGTTGTATAAGGGCACCTGGGAAGGCAAGGCCAGTAGGGATGGAGGTTGTCTGCGACATCAAGCAGGGACCTGCTTCCATTCTTCTTTATTTCCTAGGTTCCCTCCCTCTGTATGACAGGACAGGGGGTCCACTACTGTTTGGGGTTCTCTCCCCGGTGCCTTTCCTTCAGGCCTGGCAGGGAGTTGCTCCACCAGTTGATAGCTTGCTCACACTCCCTGATGGCCCTTAACCTGTTCTTATGAGCTGGGCAGAACAGTGCCCTGCCAGAGAGCACCCTGCCTGCACAAACTGCACTGCAAACTGCTGTGTCCCACCCTACTGCCGCACTACACCCTGTTTGCCCATCTTGTTCTCCATTCTCCTGGTTGCTCATGCTCCCTAGGGGCTGCTTTTGAACATCAGGGGAGGGGGCACTTCTGGCTCTACCTATACCTCCCTCTCAATGGCTGCTGGGCCCTGGCAACTCCCTCAGCTGTCTCCAGTGGCTTTGATGCCGGAAAAAAAAGCCCTGCCCGCCTTGTTCCCCTGCTCTGCTGAAGAACGCGTCTGCCCCAGAGCCAATCACCTCTTATGATGGCATGGAGCACATTTCTTAATCTTGATCTCTTCAACATGAGTTATTCTTTAATTTAGTGACTTCTTCCCTTGGGTTTCTGTTTGGAGACAAGGGGGCAGAGGTTGAAGAAGAAAAAAAAGTTGGGAAATATATTTTGGTAAATGTTTGCATAAAGCTATTCATCAAGAAAGCATAATTTGGTTGATTATACTTGTCCACAGTGCTGTCAATAAAAATAAAACAAAAAAAATAAAAAATAAAAATAAAAAACCTATGAGAATAAATCAAGAAAATTAAAAGAAAAAAAAAAATAAAGCCAGTGGTGCTGCCAAAAAAAAAAAAAAAAAAAAAAAAAAAAAAAAAAGGCTCTTTCAGCTATTACTTGGAGTCCTTTTATGCACAGATTTCCATTGTTTCCTCAATCTATTTTCATGGATGGTTTCAGTTATCTATTCAGAGGTGGCCACTGCCTCCAGGATGTCCTGGGGTAGCCAAGGCACCCAGGTTTGACAAGTGACACAGGACCTAGGGGAACCCTTCTGGAGATCAAGCCGGGGGCCATGAACTGAGGCTGAGCCCCTCAGGGGCTGTGCAGGTCTGCTAAGCAGGCTGTGCAGTGGCTGCCTACAGCACACTGTGTCCTTCCATCCCACTAAGAGGTCACTTCTGTCTCAGAAACTGACTGGCCCCCTGCGGGAGACAGGTCCTCCTTGCAGGTCATAGAACTGTTCATAAAGCTGTCCCGAACAGGAGGACACCTTTGGAGAGGTCAGGAGGAGACTGGAGAAGAGAGATGTAAGAATGGGGAAGTGAAGAGGAGCTTCACCAGCAAAGAGGAAAGATTTTTTTAAGATGGAACAGGCATTCAGGTATTGTTGCTGCTGCTGCAACACTGACTCTGACAGCTTTCATGTTAGTGCCTCACCCTGTTTCTGACCACTAACTTTAAGCACTAAGCCAGCCCCTGAATGTCCCCCATCAGCTTGACAGAATCCACTACTCTAATCCCTAGGACCTCTGACATTCCCTCTTGTTGTGGTTTAACCTGGCCAGCAGCTAAACACCACACAGCCGTTCGCTCACCCTCCCCCCTCCCTCT
>CM021790.1:6421370-6454974 GCA_011076525.1 Nettapus auritus | reverse complement strand
CAGGGCATTCATCCCCTCACTGCAGCCTGCGGGGACCTGAAAGACAGTCATGGAGCGTCCAGAGCCAGGCTCTGCACCGTGGCCATGAGCCTTGCTTGCCCTCCTCCTGCCATGCTCCGAGCAGTGGCTGCAACAGAGGGGACCCCCAGCCAGCCCCTGCATGGGGCTCTGCCACCCGCCTTGCCCTGGCCCTCTCTAGCGCCCTCCTTGCTGCTCTCTGATGCATGCCAGGACCTCCCAGTGCATGCTGGCCAGCACTTCTCCTGAGGGCCAGTGCAGTTGCTGCAGGGTCAGGGAGCTCAGCATGGCCCTTGCAGCCCCCTGCCCTGGACCTGCCTCTCCCTTGCCCTCGGCCCGGGCCTATCTGCTGGCATGCGCTTCCTGGCCTCTCCTCATCTGCAGACATCTGCTGCCCACTCAGGCTGCTGGCACAAACGTGTCCTCACAAGCAGCACCACCCCTTGGGCTGCTTCACCTGGCCTCCTCCACCCCAGTGCCTTCACTACTTGTCTCTGCTTGGCCCCACCTTCCAAACCCAGATGCGTCTTGTGGCTGCCATCTCCTTCTCTCCTGCCCTGTGTGGGATGACACAGCCATGGGTGGGACATGTTATCCTTATGTGTTGTAGTGCTCGTGTAATTTACATTTTTGATGGCACAGAAAGACAGTTCCTTCACCAGTGATCTAGATCCTTCATTTCAGGTCACATCTCAACTTCCTTCACTCTGTTTAGAGTATTTCCTTTATCTTGTGGATGAACTGGATTAGGTCTTCTTGATTAGTCTGAGGCACAATGCAATGCCTTTTGTCTTGTGCCATTACAGCACAATTCATATGACTTTCCCTTACTGTGTGCATTTCACAATTTTTCACTTTCATGCCCATAGTTGGAAGGGGATCATTTCCCAAACTGGGGCAAGCTGATGGGTTGTGTGCTCGCTATGTGAAGTGTCCTTTTCTTGAGTCTTGCAACCTGAATTTGCTGCAGATGACCCAGGATGGTAAATGGATATTCAGCTGTCTACTAGGAACAAAGGAGAGTATCTTGGGTTCCCAATGGCCATTTGAACTTTAGGTCAATCTCAGGAATCCACTGAAGAAGGGTTTTTTCTTTGAAGGGGTTTTGTGTGCTGGGCTGGACTATAGTTGCAGGGAGAAAGACCACTACTGGCAGCGGAGGTTCCATGGGAAGACCTTCTATCTCTGTCTGAATTCCCCAAAGGGCTCTGGTCTCCTGCAAGCCATTTCTGATAGCTGCCAGTCCATGGAAGTACCTCAAATACAATGGGGTTTCTGGTGGTTTTCCCTGATTTCTTATGATCAGACAGCAAAGCTCTGCCTCAATACCCAGTCATTCCTTTAGTACTTAACTAAAAAACCAAATATGCATCACTTCAAATGATTCAGTCCCTTCCATAAAATGACACAGTGTAGTTTCTAACATGAAGAATTGTGAATTTTCAGGATGTATATTCATCGCAGGAGAAGAAATACTGATATTCGCCTGTACTTCCATTGTCATCACTTTGTCTACCATGGTGTGCTCCCTCATCTTCCAGGTATGTCCACAAGTTTTGATTAAAGTCAGTGCTGAACATCACTTTTCCAGCTGCCTGTCTGGACCTATGCACTTCCTGTTGTTCTCCTGGTTTGCCCTTCCCTTACTCTTTGATCATTCAGATGGCTCTCAACCGACCCAGTTGCTGCTTTGAACTTCAGGTAGAAGCAGCCCAGCTTGCCCATCTATCAGCAGTCTGTCTAATTTTTTTCCTTATCAAGAAGCTCACACAGTCATCCTTTTGGGAAGGTAAACCTCACTGGAGGCATACAACATGAGGTTCTTGCTTTGCTTTTTGGAAAATTGCAGCATGTTTTCCTGTTGTTTGTTTTGAAATAAGGAAAAAAAGCCTTCTGTGTCTGTGTGCACCCAGATCTCTAAGGAAAGCAGGTAGGAGCTGGTGACAAGGAGCTGTAACATCCAGCTGCAGACTTCAGTGCCGAAGTCTAGTGTAAGGAAAAGAGATGCAAGCACCAATTAGAGAAATGGCAGGGCTGGGGTGGTGAGGAGCAAGGTTGTCCATGCAGTGTCAGACCTCAAGAGTCTGCTTTTCCTCTCTATGCAGGTCTCCAAACCAAAATTCAACTAAATGCATCCTTTAAGATGAGAAAAGATTTTATTATATGCTTTTTGAAATCTTCCTCCTTAATTACAACATGAAAGCTCTCCAATTATCTGTGCACGTCTTGAAGACATGAACAAAACTATAGAGGACATGTTAGGAGTTTCTGCATTTTAATGAGTTCCATGGTGTACTTTGGTGCTGAGGCTATGACACTGAGCTACCAAGAGGAGAATGATGCAATTGCTTAAGGAAGTAAAGTCAGAAGGAAAAGTTGAAGTGACTTGGAGTATTAATGGGCCTCACTGAGGGCTATTACTAAGACAGCTTCTCTGGGGACTTATTAGAGAAGGTAATTGGAGGCCGTGATTACAGACAGACAAAGGCAGTGTTCTGAGTAAGGTCTTGGTTTGCTTTGATGAAGCGGAAGAGCCAAGGCCTGACACCAGCTACTGGAGGGGAGATCCTGCATCCCATGTCTGACTCAGGGCTTTTCCTGGGGATCTGTGGGATGTGGTGGACAGTGTGATGCCATGAGAAGAAAAATGCTAAGACACCACCCAGCCACAGCACAGGGTTGAAAGGAAGCAATGAGGCTCCATTGCAATGAATATATCTTGTCTCTTTATAAGCTCTAGCCAAGGGTGAGAGAGGGAGTTAGAACTTATCAAGTAGAGATAGAGCGCTGACAGCATTAAACTAGGATACTACTTAGTGTCTTTGCTAACTATGGTGCATTGTGCAAATTAACTAAAGCAAGAAGCCTTGGGCCCCTTACCAAGGTCAGTCTCCTAATAAAAGCATGAGCCTGTCTTAAGAAACTGGTAGAATCTGGACCTGCGGATGGACAAGAGCCAAGGAGCAACTGAGTCTGTGAAGAGACAAGAGGTCAACTAGCAGTGATGAGTGTAATAGATGATAAATGTTTGTTCATTGTCTTTTGTCTAAACAAATTAATGAGGAGGTTTGTAAAGGCTGTAACAGTCCTGTACGGTTGTTAGATACAATGAGGAAGAGTCATCAGTCTTCATCCCCACAACCCCAATGACCACCACCGGAATACACTGTGCAAGCACAGATGGGAGCAGTTTATGGGAGGAGTTTATATTCACGCAGGCAGGGTGAGCAGGGAGGGCAGAGCAATCCTGCCCGCCCATAAGAACAACTTATCTGATGGTTGTCTGCCACTAGCTGGGCTGCAATGGTCCACACTAGGCAGAGAGCTCGCTCTAAAAGATCTGTAACCACGCAGACAGACTGTCCACTCAAAAATGTGGCAGTTCAGGTCTCTGGATGAAGGGAGTGTCAGAGCCTGCTGCTGCCATCTGAGGGAGGCAGAGATACTGTGTGTGTGAGGTGCGAGCAGGTGGATGACCTGGTCCACCTGGTTGCAGAACTCCAGGAGGAGTTGGAGAGGTTGAGGGAGATAGACTGGTGGAACAATTCCCTGCAAGGCCTTAAGGAGAGGCACCAGAGTGAGACTCCCCAAATGGGGGTGGACCCCCTGCCCGGTCGCTGTCGGGCAGAGGGAGGGGACCTAGGAATTGAGGAGGAATGGAGACAAGTTCCTGCTCAATGTTGCAGGAAACGCCCCCTCCTACCGGCCCCACCTTCCCAGGTGCCCTTATGCAGCAGATTTGAGGCCCTGGAGCTTGAGAGACCAGTGGATTAGGATGTGGTAGAAAGTCTACCCAGGAAGCCTAGGGCAAGGAAGTCTGCTCCATGCCTCAAGACTGCTTGAACTTGAGGCTGGCAATAACAAGGTGGAGTCGCTATGGGTGAGGATCAGCGGAAAGGCCAACAAGGCAAGCATCCTGATGGGGGTCTCTTATAGACCGCCGAACCAGGATAAGAGGGTGGATGAGGAGTTCTACAGACAGCTGACAGAAGTTGCGAAATCGTCAGCACTTGTTCTTGTGGGGGACTTTAACTTCCCAGACATATCCTGGAAACACAACACAGCCCAGAGAAAGCAGTCCAGGAGGTTTCTGGAGAGCATGGAAGATAACTTCCAGACGCAGCTGGTTGGTGAGCCTACCAGGGGAGGTGTCCCGCTAGACCTTCTGTTCACAAACAGAGAAGGACTGGTGGGAGATGTGGTGGTCGGGGGCTGTTCTGGGCAGAGTGACCACAAAATGGTAGAGTTCTCGATACTTGGCCAAGTCAGGAAGGGGACCAGTAAAACCACTGTCTTGGACTTCCGGAGGGCTGACTTTGAGCTGTTCAGGACACTGGTAGGCAGAGTCCCTTGGGAGGTGGTTCTGAAGGACAGAGGAGCCCAGGAAGCCTGGGCGCTCTTCAAGAAAGAAGTCTTAATGGCTCAGGAGCGGTCTGTCCCCATGTGCCCAAAGATGAGCCGGTGCGGAACAAGACCAGCCTGGCTGAACAGAGAGTTGTGGCTTAAGCTTAGGAGAAAAAAGAGGGTTTATAATCTTTGGAAAAGAGGGTGGGCCACTCAAGGGGACTACAAGGATGTTGCGAGGCGGTGCACGGACAAAATTAGAAAGGCCAAAGGTCATCTGGAGCTCAATCTGGCTACTGCTATTAAAGACAACAAAAAATGTTTTTAGAAATACATCGATACCAAAAGGAGGACTAAGGAG
This sequence comes from Nettapus auritus, assembly GCA_011076525.1. Lineage (NCBI taxonomy): Eukaryota > Metazoa > Chordata > Aves > Anseriformes > Anatidae > Nettapus > Nettapus auritus. The sequence goes on along the minus strand of CM021790.1, from coordinate 6,450,251 downwards.
AATCTCTACCCTTTACTGGATGCGGGGGGACACAGTTACCAGAGATGAGGAAAAAGCTGAGGTGCTTAACGCCTTCTTTGCCTCAGTCTTTAGCAGCAAAACCAGTTGTTCTCTGGACGCCCAGTACCCTGAGCTGGTGGAAGGGGATGGGGAGCAGAATGTGGCCCCCACAATACATGAGGAAATGGTTGCCGTCCTGCTACAGCATTTGGATGTACACAAGTCGATGGGGCTGGATGGGATCCACCTGAGGGTACTGCGAGAACTGGCAGAAGAGCTGGCCAAGCCACTTTCCATTGTTTATCGGCAGTCCTGGCTATCGGGGGAGGTCCCACTCGACTGGCGGATAGCAAACATGACGCCCATCTACAAGAAGGGCCGGAGGGTAGACCCGGGGAACTACAGGCCTGTTAGTTTAACATCAGTGCCAGGGAAGCTCATGGAGCAGATTATCCTGGGCATCATCATGCGGCACTTGCAGGGCAAGCAGGCAATCAGGCCTAGTCAGCATGGGTTTACGAAGGGTAGGTCCTGCTTGCTGAACCTGATCTTCTATGACAAGGTGACACGCTTACTGGATGAGGGAAAGGCTGTGGATGTGGTCTACCTTGACTTCAGTAAGGCATTTGACACTGTTCCCCACAGCATTCTCCTCGGGAAACTGGCTGCTCATGGCTTGAACTGGCACACGCTTCGTTGGGTTAAGAGCTGGCTGGCTGGCCGGGCCCAGAGAATCTTAGTGAATGGAGTGAAATCCAATTGAAGGTCACTAGTGGAGTCCCCCAGGGCTCGATACTGGGGCCAGTTCTCTTTAACATCTTCATCGATGATCTGGATGAGGGGATCGAGTGCACCCTCAGTAAGTTTGCAGATGACACCAAGTTAGGTGCGTGTGTCGATCTGCTTGAGGGTAGGAAGGCTCTGCAGGAAGATCTGGATAGGCTGGACCGATGGGCCGAGGCCAGCGGTATGAAGTTTAACAAGGCCATGTGCCGGGTCCTGCACCTGGGGAACAACAACCCCAAGCAAAGCTACAGGCTGGGAGATGTGTGGTTAGAAAGCTGCCTGTCAGAGAAGGGCCTGGGAGTATTGGTTGACAGTCAGCTGAATATGAGTCAGCAGTGTGCTCAGGCGGCCAAGAAGGCCAAAAGCATCCTGGCTTGCATAAGAAGCAGCGTGGCCAGCAGGTCCAGGGAAGGGATTGTTCCCCTGTACTTGGCTTTGGTGAGGCCGCACCTCGAGTACTGTGTCCAGTTTTGGGCGCCTCACTACAAGAAGGACATGGAGGTGCTTGAGTGAGTCCAGAGAAGGGCTACGAAGCTGGTGAAGGGTCTGGAGAATAAGTCTTATGAGGAGCAGCTGAGGGAGCTGGGACTACTTAGCCTGGAGAAGAGGAGGCTCAGGGGCGACCTTATTGCACTCTCCAGGTACCTGAAAGGAGGCTGTAGCGAGGTGGCAGTTGGTCTTTTCTCCCATGTGCCTGGTGACAGGACGAGGGGGAATGGGCTAAAGTTGCGCCAGGGGAGGTCTAGGTTGGATATTAGGAAAAACTTCTTTACTGAATGAGTTGTTAGGCACTGGAATAGGCTGCCCAGGGAAGTGGTTGAGTCACCATCCCTGGAGGTTTTTAAAAGACGTTTAGATGTAGAGCTTAGGGATATGGTTTAGTGGAAGATTTGTTAGTGTTAGGTCAGAGGTTGGACTCGGTGATTTTGTAGGTCTCTTCCAACCTAGACTTTTCTGATTCTGTGATTCTGTGAAACTCCCTCTGGGTGGCCTCTGGCCCCACAGCACTGGTTTCAGTGCCTCACCTCTGAGTCAAGAATTTCATCTGAATATCTAATCTAAATCTACCCTCTTTAACTTTAAAACCATTCCCCTTGTCCTACCACTGCTCACCCTGAGAAAAAAAAGTCTCTCCCCAGTTTTTCTGTTGGCACCCTTTAAGTGCTGGATGGATGCTATAAGGTCTCCTCAGAGCCTCCTCTTTTACAGGCTGAACAATCCCAACTCACTCTGCCTGTTCTAATAGGAGAAGTGCTCCAGCCCCTTGATCATACTTGTGGTCCTTGTTTGGACTCGCTGTAATAGCTTCATGTCATTCTTATATCGGGAGCTTCAGAGCTCCAGGTGGGTTCTGGGGAGAGCAGACAAGAGGGTGAGAATCACCTTGTCCATTCTCCACCCAGCCTGTATTTGTGCTTGGGGTTGCCCTGGCCCAGGTGCAGCACCTTGCACTTGGCCTTATTTAACTTCATGATGTTCCCACAAGCAATCTCTCATGCCTATCTGGTTCCATACCTCCAGGAAGGAACATGACAAACTATAGCCAGGCCTTCTTCCTCTAAGTGACCTGCTGGGTTTGTAGGCAGAGGGGATCTCACAGTGGGCATGCCAACCAGGTGTCTGCTTGTACTGGGTCTGACTGGGAAGGAGTTAACTTCCCCTGCAGCAGCCCATACAGTGCTGTGCTCTATGCAAAGTGAAGTTGCTCAGGGACTCCCCCTAGCTTGGCATCATCCACAATTGAGCTGAAAATGTTCTCCATGCCATCATAAAGGGAGATAGCAAAGACAGTCAAGAGTGTTGACCCAAGTTTTCAGTCACATCCCATACAGCCCCAAGCTGCTCCTGGTGCTCTGCAGATTATTAAAAATGACCACAAAACCAAGAGAATAAACCTTGTACCTATAATGTACTACATTATCCCTTATATGAAGAACACAAAGGTAATTTATTGATTTTGAAACACATCAAAGCATCACTTTCCTCAAGACATCCTTGAGCTCCTGGTTCCTCATGCTGTAGATGATGGGGTTCACTGTTGGAGGCACCACAGAGTACAGAAACGACACCACCATGTCCAGAGATGGAGAGGAGATGGAGGGGGGCCTCAGATGGGCAAAGATGACAGTGCTGAGAAACAGGGAGACGACGGCCAGGCGAGGGAGGCATGTGGAAAAGGCTTTGTGCTGGCCCTGCTCAGAGGGCATCTTCAGCACAGCCCTGAAGATCTGCATATAGGACACCACAATGAAAACAAAACAAGCAAAGGCTAAACAGGCACTAAATGTCAGAAGCTGACCTTCCCTGAGGTAGGCATCTGAGCAGGAGAGCTTGAGGATCTGGGGGATTTCACAGAAGAACTGGTCCAGAGCATTGCCATGGCAGAGAGGCAGGGAAAATGTATTGGCTGTGTGCAGGACAGCATTGAGAAAGCCACTGCCCCAGGCAGCTGCTGCCATTTGGGCACAAGCTCTACTGCCCAGGAGGCTCCCGTAGTGCAGGGGTTTGCAGATGGCAACGTAGCGGTCATGGGCCATGACAGTGAGAAGGGAAAACTCTCCCCCAAGCAAGAAGACTAAAAAGAGGACGTGTGCTGCACATGCTTGATATGAGATGGCCCTGTTGTCCCAGCGGGAATTGGCCATGGCTTTGGGAAGAGTGGTGGAGATGGATCCCAGGTCGAGGAGGGCGAGGTTGAGGAGGAAGAAGTACATGGGGGTGTGGAGGTGGTGGCTGCAGGCTACAGTGGTGAGGATGAGGCCGTTGCCCAGGAGGGCAGCCAGGTAGATGCCCAGGAAGAGCCCAAAGTGCAGGAGCTGCAGCTCCCATGTGTCTGCAGATGCCAGCAGGAGGAACTTGCACACAGAGCTGCTGTTGGGCATTTGCTGGTTCTGGGCACAAGATCCTGCGCAAGAATGAAAATAAGCCTTAATAAATAAGAAGGCGTATCTGAGAAAAACTTGTTTGTAATTTAACACTTCCCAACTCCCCCCACCCCGAAAATGCTTGTCCCCTTTCAGGAAGACGTTTGGCAGGTCCCTTTCATGAGTTCTGATTTGTTATGCCTGTTGGTCTTTCTGGGGGATTGGGACTCTGCTGTGGGTAATGTAGGAGTCAGTGCTGCCCTGCAGCAAGAGGTAAAGAGGAACATGGAGTAATCTCAGTGTCAATCTCCTGTCAATAGAGAACTTTTCCATGTTGTTTCTCCCAATACACCTAAATGCAGACCAAGGCTGTGGGGATTTATTTTTTTATTATTTCTCTCGCTGCCCATCCAAATCCTGAGGACTTTTTCCAGGCAGAAATCCTGGGTGTTTCTGTTGCTCTCCAAGTGAAACCCTGCGGATCCTCAGAGGCAGAGGGACTGTCCCTTCAATGCAGAGTGTCCCTCGGAGACTACAGCCAGTTTTTCTATCACAGCTGTCCACAGCTGACCTGTGCTGACATCCTTCAGAGCTGCAGGACAATTGCACTCAGAGTTTCATAGAGTCATAGAATCATAGAATATCCTGACTTGGAAGGGACCCACAAGGATCATCAAATCTCACCCCTGAATCTGTACAGGAATTCCCAAAACTCAGTCCATATGCCTGAGGGGGTTGTCCAGATGATTCTTGAACTCTGTCAGCCTCAGTGCTGTGACCACTTCCTTGTAGAGGCTGTTCAACTCTCTACAAAACCAGGACACTGCCGAGAGCAAAGGAATCCAGGCTCAGAGTGCACATCTCCAGACCCCTCACCCTGACCCCATACACCCCTTTCACCAAGCACACTGAGGGTTCACTCCATGGGCATCTGAAACCCCCATCCCCAGCCAGTCTGGAAACAAGAACAGCAGCAGCATGGCCAGGTGGAGAAGCCAGATGGAATGCCAGTGTGCTGCTGCCAGGGGAGACAAGGCCAGGGAGGGACAGACGGACACTCAGCAGACCCTCTACTGCTGCAGCTCTGCCTGCAGAGGAGGCAGCTCCTGCTGGGGACACCGGGGGCTTGAGGGCAGAGGCACTGCTGGTGGGAGAGGAGAGCAAGGGGTGTCCTAGGGAACGCGCCTGCCCTGCAGGGGATGGCGGGGAGGTGCCTGAGGCCTCCCTCACACAGCATTTCTGGCAGCAGCTCCCTCTCACCTCCTGCTCATGTCCCTGCTGCCTTGCCTGCCCATGTCCCTTCTGTCCCTAGAAAACAAAGGCAGGGACAGGCAAAATGAAGAACTGCCCCCTGTAGGAGAAGATCAGGCACAAGATCAGTTAAGGAACCTGAAGGTGAACAAGTGGGACCTGATGGGATGCATCCATGTGTCCTGAGGGAACTGGGAGATGTAGTTGCTAAGCCACCATCCATCATATTTGAGAAGTCATGGCAGTGTGGTGAAGTTTCCCATAACTGGAATAGGGGAAACATAACCCCCATCTTTAAAAAGGGGGAAAAGGAAGACCCTGGGAACTACAGGCCAGTCAGTCTTCCCTTTGTGCCCTTTGTGGTGAGATCATGGAGCAGATCCTCCTGGAAACTCTGCTAAGGCACATGGAAAATAAGGGGGTGGTTGGTGATGGTCTATATGGCTTCACTCGGGGCAGATGGTGCCTGACAAGTCAGCTAGCCTTATTCAGTTGGGTTGCAGTGTTGGTGGATAGAGGAAGAAAAACTGATGTCATCTACTCAGACTTGTGCAAAGCATTTGATGCTGTGCCCCATAATATCCTGGTCTCCAATATGAAAAGGCACGTATTTGATGGATGGACCACTTGGTGGATAAATAATTGGATGGATGGTCACACTCCAAGAGCTGCGGCCGACAGCCTAACGTTGAGGCAGAGCCTAGTGATGAGTGGTGTTCCTCTGGGGTCAGTATTGGGACAGGTGCTGTTCAGCATCTTTGTCAGTGACATGGACTGTGGGATTGAGTGCACCCTCAGCAAGTTTGCCAGACACCAAACTGTGTGGTACTGTTGATGTGCTGGAGGGAAGGGTACATGCAGAGGGACCTGGACAGCCCAGAGAAGTGGGTCCGCATGAACCTCATGAGGTTCAACAAGGCCAAGTGCAAGGTCCTGTATATGGTTCAAGCCAATCCTAAGCACAAATACAGGTTGGGTGGAGAATGGATTAAGACCAACATGGTCAAAGGGCTGGGGCACTTCTCCTATGTATCCAGGCTGAGGGAGTTCTGGTTGTTCAGCCCAGAGAAGAGAAGGTTCCAGGGTGACATTACAGTGGCTTTCAGTGCTGAAAGGGAGATAAAAAAAGATGGTGAGGGACTCTTTGTCAGATAGTGTACTAATAGGACAAGATGTAACAGTTTTAAACTAAAAAATGGAAGAACTAAATTAGATATAAGGGAGAAATTATTCATTATGAGGGTGGTGAGGCACTGGGACATGTTGCCCAGAGAAGTTGTGGATGCCCCATCCCTGGAGGTGTTAAAGGCCAGGCTGGACAGGGCTTTGAGCAACCTGGTTTAGTGGGACATGTCCCTCCCCATGGCAGAGGAGTTGGAAATGGGTAATCTGGAAGGTTCCTTCTAAATCAAACCATTCTATGATTCTGTGATTCTTTGAAAAAGAGCTTGGTTAAATTCCCTCAGGAGGGCTGTTATGGGCTTCACAGACCCAATGCTGATGGTGTCATAGAAAACAGTGGCACTAGTGAGGGAAGAGGAGCAGGTGGATAAGGTCCTCTGCCTGCAGGAGACTCCAAGGTGGCAGATCTAAAGCACACTCAGGATGCCCAATTGAACAGGAAGGGAAGATTGGATCTAGAAAGCAGGTCATGAAAGTAAAGGTCATGAGTGTCATGGTGTCACTGCGGGAGAGCTCCAGCAATAGGACAAATCTGGAAACAAGAACAGCAGCAGCATGGCCAGGTGGAGAAGCCAGAAGGAATGCCAGTGTGCTGCTGCCAGGGGAGACAAGGCCAGGGAGGGACAGACGGACACTCAGCAGACCCTCTACTGCTGCAGCTCTGCCTGCAGAGGAGGCAGCTCCTGCTGGGGACACCGGGGGCTTGAGGGCAGAGGCACTGCTGGTGGGAGAGGAGAGCAAGGGGTGTCCTAGGGAACGCGCCTGCCCTGCAGGGGATGGCGGGGAGGTGCCTGAGGCCTCCCTCACACAGCATTTCTGGCAGCAGCTCCCTCTCACCACCTGCCCTTGTCCCCGCTGCCTGCCCATGTCCCTGCTGGGAGCCAGTTCTGTGTCCCCATATCTCTTCCCCGTCCATGATCACAGACCCTATCCCACAAGCTGTGTGCTCAGCTCTCCCACGTCCATGGGCATCACAAGGTATGCAGCTGCTAAAGATCAGTTCCAGTAAGCCCTGAGGAGACAACAAAGATGATGTTGATGCAGTCTTCAAGCTGATCTGGCTGAAGGGACTTCAAGTTCATTGCTGGTATATTGAACTCTCAGTGCAGTCAGTACTCTAGGAGTCTCTGTCTCCTGTACTATCCTGAAAATTCATTGCAATGAAACCTGCCTCCCCTCCACTTCAGGAATATGAGAACACAGAGACGAAAAAAGCCTGCCCCTTCATATAAATCAAGCCTCAGTCTTCTTGTTGAAATGCCCCCTCATAAATGCCATTCTCTAAAACATCTTCTAGTCCACATTATAGGAAGAGAAAGACCCATCCTGACAGATGCTGTCAGCCATCTCATGTGCCAACTGGAGAAGAACCTATTTGCAAATGCACCTGCATTGCCCTCCTGCCAGAGACTCACAGTGTCAAGAGGCTGCAGATCTGTCCTGCCACATGCTGCTCTCTGTTATTGCACTCCTTACTGCCTCCTCTCCTCTCCTCTCCTCTCCTCTCCTCTCCTCTCCTCTCCTCTCCTCTCCTCTCCTCTCCTCTCCTCTCCTCTCCTCTCCTCTCCTCGTGCCACCTGCGGTCAGAGCCCCCAGCCCGGCTGCGCTGTGCAGAGGAGCTGCTCCTGGGCAGAGCTTTCTCTCTCTGCAGTGCTGCCTGCTTGCCAGGAGCTCCCATTAGGCCCAGAAGCCTGGCCCAGCCCAGCAGCATAGCACCTGACCATGGCATCGCTTGTTCTGCGCCACTGGGCTCCCTCAAGGTGTCCCCAAGGCCTCAGGGCAGACAGCTCCTGAAGGCAGCAGGGTCTCTCCTAGGGTGTGGTGTTTAAAGCAGGCTGAAGTCATCAATAAATGCTCCTCTCTGTAGATGTCCAAGACTATTTTTTAAAGTGTGATTTGTGCTATTAGACTGTGGTTGTCCAACATGTTGTGCTTTAACCTGTCAGGCAACTCAGCACCACACAGATGGTAGCTCACACCCACCCCCCAAAAAGTTGATGGCTTGAAATAAAGCTTAAAAGGACAGAAAATTTAGAGATGGTAACAACAGTAACAATACTAATAATATATAATAATAAATTTATTATTATTATTATTATGTAATTATGTGAATAAAGCAAGTGATGCAATGCAATTGGTCATCACACACTGATCAATGCCCAACCTTTCCCCAAGCAGGGGTCCCCCTGAACCTGGCCAGCCTGCATTAGGTTCTCCTCTGCAGGTTCCTTGAGCTTACTTTGTTTTAGGGCAATACAGGCTTTCAGAAGGATTTGGAACATTTGCTTCTCTTTCTCAAATACTTCTGCTGTGCTGCATCATGTGATGATGACATCATTATGTTGGAGGTGTTCAGGAGATTCCTTTTGTTCCAGGGCAGTATGGATCAGCCCATGGCAAATGTTAGGGCTGTGTTTCCAGCCCTTCAGAAGTTGATTCCAGGTGGGCAAGAAGTGCCTCCAAGTGAAAGCAAAGTGTGGCCTTCACTCTGTTGACAAAGGGATGGAGAAAAATGCATTTGCAATATTAATTGTGGCATAGCACTTGGCTGCCTTTGATTCCAGTTCTTATTGAATGAAGTTCTAGCATGCCTGGCACAGCAGTACTCAGCAGTGGTGGGACATCATTCAGGCAACAGAAGTCCACCGTTATCTTCCACTCACCATTACAATTTTGCACTGTCCATATGAGACTCTTAAAGGGTGAGCAAGTGTTGCTGATCATTCCTTGGCTCTCCAGTCATGAACCAGCTCATAGATGGGAATCAGGGAGTCTCTGTTAATGCAATACTGCCTCAGGTGTGCCACCATGGTAGCCATTGGCACCTGCTGTTCTTCAACCCTCAGCAAACCCACAACAGAAGGATTCTGTGAAAGACCTAGCAAGGTAGACAACTGTTTAATGTCCACTGTCTCCAAGGCAGCTATGCCAAAGCCCCACCGATGCCCTCTTGGAACTTTGAAGTACCCTCTCCTGAAGTAGCCTATGCCAAGGATGCACTTAGCCTCCAGGCCAGTCCCAATGGGGTGCTTTTGCCATTCCTTCCCAGTTAGACTCATTTCAGCCTCCAATGAAGTTAACTCTTGGGATCCCCCTGTCACTCCAGAAATACAGGTGGGTTCTACTTCTTTATAGTTTGATGGCATTAGGGTACTCTGTGCACCTGAGATGGGGAAGACACTGAAACTTATTCGAATTAGTATTTAGCTACAGTTACGTATATGGTAAAATAGCCTAATTATCGGAGATGTAGATAAGAACCCAAGAATATCCTAATTATAAGGGACATAGATGGGAATCTTATGAGAAGCAGATGTAAAAGGGCGATATTGTTCAAGGCCAATGGATGGGAAGAGGACGAACATCTCGTTAGAGAAGAATGAACAACTTGTTGGCAGGAAACAAGGCAAAGATAAACAAAAAACTTCCAAATGCTCTCCAACAGAGGGTCAAAGTCCAGAAAGGTAAAAAGTTTAACCTCCTCTTCCTCGTTGCCTTCATCCTAAAAGACCCCTGCCCACGACCACCAGGCTCCATTGTGCAGGCGCAACCGGAAGGAGCTAAGGACGGAGAGTATGGAAATGAGTACGTGGAAGAGGTCCGCCTTTTCAGGGAAAATAATGAATATGTATTGGAGCTCATGTAGTATGTAACAGTATTCATGTATAAAATTGTGAGAGATGACCGGGCAGGAGCACACTTTTTGGGGAAGCTATTCCCAGTGCGCCCGGTGCACTGCAATTAAGTATACCTACTTTACAATCCTATGGTTGTGGAGTCTTTTCCACATGTCAAAACCTCCAAGAAGTCCCAGTTTGTGGTCTTTATGCTTTTTTTCTTGTTGGGGGAAGGGGGAGAGAGACAAATATTATCCAGAAAGGTGACCAAATCTGTGCCTAAAAAGCTCAGCTGCTGAAGTTTTTATAAAAGATCTTTGCACTGCAGGTTTCAGTTTTCATGAGGCCAAATTGAGATAAATACGAAAATTTCTACGGGTTTCAAAGAACGCTTACTAAAATATTCTTGTCATTCACAGAAATAATGGAGTGAGTGAACTTGTTCCACACAGTGAACTGATTTTTTTTTATTATTTTTTTATTTATTTATTTGTATTCCAGCAAACTGTGTACGATTCCAGGAGCATAGGCACCGTCTTGTGTAGCATTGACATACTGCCCCACCACTCTGATATCTAACAAAGTAATACTTTCTGGATGTTGTCTACGAATTCTTTCCTTCCTTATGTAAGAGGTCGATGCGCGTGTCACCTAGTTTGTCACAGAGCGTCGCTGGAGTACTGTTTTATTTGTATTTGTGAAGATGGCAGAATCAAAGATAGCAGGTTGGCGACCCCCACTGAGAAGGTCATTAAGATAAAACAGTGAAGTTTCTAGCATATATTAAAAAGCATGGAGGAATTAGCATAGCTTGCAGGAAAGTGTGCTGGAAAGAGTTGATACTTGACAGCAAGCGTGAAAATGTCGTCTTTTTACCAAGAATGATGAGAACTGATGCGTCTGCCCTGTGTTTGGATAGGTCAGTGAGTTAAGAGGAGCTGAGCGCAGAGTTTGCAGGGGAATTGGGAAATGAATGAGATAGTTTAGCCTTTTTTCCGTGCAAGCGTTTCTGTTTTTTTTGTTTGTTTGTTTGTTTAAATCCCATACTTTTGTTGTTACCCAGAATTTTTAATATAACTCGCTATTTCATCTGGTCTGGTTTTATGGATAGCAGCTAACTACAGAAAGAAATAGGATCCAGAAGCGTCCCTGGAGCTGCTAACTCTACCTCCTTATCTGTTCCCTAAGAAGACGCCCTGGATTTAAAGACGGTGTGTATTAAATGAAGTATGAGAAGAAACAGATTATTTGGATGCTTGCACTCCTCTTTTTCAGCTCATGCAGAAGGCTGACAGCCAGCCTCGCTCTTGTCAGTGCTATCCCACCATCTTCTTTAGGAGCTCAGCACCACGTTTGGCCTAGTGCAATCTTCCCGATCCCCTCAGTTCTGTGCTGCAGCGCCACCATCCATGAGAAGTCAGGTAGGATCTGAAGACCTTTGACATTGCTAAAGAATCAAATGTCAGCTTGGAGTTTCAGCCCTTTGTATTTCAGATGTTTGCTTTGCTGGATGATGATTTTGGTTTTGATTTTATAGTATGTTCTTTGCAGAGGTTATTTTAAGCAGACAAGTAGGTAGCCTCCTTCCCTCAGTGGATTTGTGCAAGTTTTAACTGAGCTTTGCACATCTGAGTGATTGCCCAGTGGCTGTTCTGGTCTTGACACGTCTCTAAAACCCTTGTCCGCCTCGCCCCTCCTCGTTGTGTATTAAGATGCACATTTGCGCAAAAATTAATTATGTACGCCGTGCATAAGACCCCCAGTGGTTATGGGGCATTTTCAGCGTTTCACAGAAAAGGCTCCATGTTTACTTAATCACTTAAGTGTAGTCCTGGCTTTCAGCATAGGCGTAGCTAATGATTGTTCCTCAAGTGGTTATAAAGTTCCAAACGTTTCTTTGTCTCTCTCTCTCTATAAATATAGTGAGTGAGAGAGAGAGATACATACACATACACATATACATGAATGAAACTGAGTCTGTGAAGTAAAAGACTTTTCTGCTTGTTGCATATACTCACATATCAGCAGACTCATACGGAAGGTGATCCAGACTGTGTGCCAAGCTGTGCCTTTTTTGTCACCTGGAATATGCAATCTGTGCACCTCAGGTGTACCTTGTCTATTAACTGTCTCTTACATTGTGCCACCCCATTAATATCAGTGGATGTACCCAGCACCACCTTGGGGCTACACAGAATGCAGAAATTTCTAGTATGTTAATGTTACTCTGTTAACAAAACTGACGTACTAGCCACTTGCTGTTTCTATTTTTTTGTTTTTCTTTGCAGTAGTCTCCTCAAAAGTTGTTGTGGACACGTTGTGTATCTTTTCTGTTCTTCCAGGATTCATTAGTCAGGAAAGACGACCACGAAATCCAAAGGCTCAGCCCGTCGACTGATCCCGGAAGTCAGAAAGGTATCCTTTGAGACGGAACCTTCCCTAAGATCCCTTTTCACTTAAGCCAATCTACATTACTCACCGATCTGTTCTCTTTAGTGACCAGTGATAGGACCTTCAGGAAAGGTGTCAGGCTGTGGCAGGAGAAGTTCAGGCTAGACCTCAGGAAGAGGTTCTTCACCAAGAGGGTTGTCACGCACTGGAACGGTCTCCCCAGGGAAGCAGTCACTGCATCGAGCCTGTCAGAGTTTAAGAAGCATTTGGACTGCGCGCTTAGTCACATGGTCTGAATTTTTGGGTTGACCTGTGTGGTGCTGCGCGTTGGGCTCGATGATCCTTGTGGGTCCCTTCCAACTCGGGATATTCTGTGATTCTGTGATTATTTTCTGTCCCTTTTAGGTGGAGCTTGAGTGACTCTAGTCAGGCATATCTTGGTCAAAAAAAAAAAAAGTCAAAAAAGCCCAAAAATGCAAAATCGCCCAAAAGTGTAAAATCACCAAAAAGGGGGATAAAATCACCAAAAAAGGGGTAAAATCGCCAAAAAGGTCAAAAAAGCCCAAACATGGTAAAATAGCCCCAAAAGTGATAAATCGCCAAAAATGTGAAAAATCGCCAAAAAAGGCATAAAATGGACAAAAAAGGTCAAAAAATCGCCAAAATGGCAAAATCGCCAAAAAAGTGCAAAATCGCCAAAAAGGGAGAAAATCGCTAAAAAAGGCTGAAAAAGCCAAAAAATGGCAAATTCGCTCTGAAATTACAAAATCCCCAAAACGGGGTTAAATTGCCAAAAAGTTTTAAAATCGCCAAAAAAGGGGTAAAATGGCCAAAGAAGTGGTAAAATGGCCAAAAAAAAATGTCAAAAAAGCTCCCAAAATACAAAATCGCCCAAAAAGTGCAAAATCACCAAAAAATGTGAAAAATTGCTAAAAAAGGGGTCAAATGGCCAAAAAGGTCAAAAAATCCTCAAAATGGCAAAATAGCCACAAAAGTGCAAAATCGCCAAAAATATGCAAAATCGCCAAAAAGGGGGTCAAATGGCCAAAAAAGGTCAAAAAAAATCTCAAAATGGCAATAATCACCAAAAAAGTGCAAAATCGCCAAAAAAAGGGGTAAAATGGCCAAAAAGGTCAACAAAGCCCAAATGTGGCAAAAGAGCCCCAAAAGGGCCAAATCGCCCAAAAAAGTGCCAAATCACCCAAAAGGGGGTCCAATGGCCAAAAAGGGTCAACAAAGCCCAAATAACCAGATCTTGGTTATGATTGGTAAAAGTTTTATTGCTTTCATTTAAAGGTATAGGGGTCTGAGAAATTGAGAGCGTGTGCTCAGTGAGGGGTGTTTGCACCTCAGAGGCACAGAGCTTTAGGTATGGAGGTGTGTTTTGGTATTATATTGATGATATAATGAGCAGAAGTTCAGTAGAGTGCAACGTTTTGTTAAAAACATGACAGGTCGTTGGCTCAGGGTAGCAAACGTGCAGCTTGTCGGTCTCGGTGCACACAAGAGCATCAGGTCCCCATCTTGTCACAGAGCCTATCCTTGGTGTCTCCACTCCGGTCTATGCTCCATCCCGTTCTTGAGAGTCATCACACCGAGTTCTCCTAGTGCAACAACATGTAAATTTGGAGGCCTTGGAAGTCCTGATCCATCCATTCCAAGCAGGAGATTGTGTTTTGATGCAAACATGGAGAGAATCGAAGCTGCAACCTGAGTGGGAAGGACTGTTCCAAGTGCTCCTGACTACTGAGATGGCAGGAAGAACGGCTGAGAAAGGGTGGACTCATACCTGGGTAAAAGCATCAGTTAACCCTGATACCAGAGAGACTGCATTAACAAAGACTTCTAAGGTTAAAACTGTTAAAACTATCCATTGAAAACCTTTAACTTCTTAGAAGAATTCATGAATAATGAATTAATGAGTAAAAGGGATTGGATTACACAGAACTGGAGTGTTTCCAGGGAACACCCCCTGGAAGTGGGAGAAGGAGAGGGTATTTAATCCCCACCAGAAGAATCCTTATTAGTTTGTGATTTTTATTATTTTGCTTAATTATTATTTCTTAAATATTATAGGGGCATGTATATATATAAAGAAAGAAATTATGTATTTCAAGTTTATTTTAGTAATACCAATTCTGAATGGATTGGTGGTAGGATAGAGGGAAAAATCAGCATTTCCAATGAATCCAGAACATCTCTAGAGTTCTATCTCAAAATAATTGTTGGATTTGCAGCCAGATGCCTAGAAAGACTGAAGCACCCTTGTCCCTGATTACTGTTTCCAGCAGCAACTGTGTCTGGATTCTCTAGATTTCTAAAAATGACAGATCATACACAGTCCCGGGAAGGAATAAATTTTGAAGTTGAGTTCCCTACACATAATCCTGGGTGCAACATACTGTGTTATCAAAGGTGCCTTTTAAACAACACTGAGAGAAAACTCAGGGGGCATTATTACTGACCCTGGGTGTGGAAATATCCGTACTGTACTGAGTATGGTAGCCACGGGAATGCTAATATACATAATGCATACCAGATACAACATGAGAATCCTGTAACCAGATGGCCTGTCCTGAATGGCAAGGGGGTGGTAGTGGCTACGTGGCAATAAAGCCAGGAAGGTGTTGCCCCTGGGATGGAAGGGAGCTTGCACCCTGGAGGCAATAATTCCAAATGTAACTATTATTGAAGACCCACAAAGGCAAAGCCCCCTTGAGACCACACGTAGAATTAAGTGGACTTCAGATAATCCTCTAGTAAAATTCTCTAGCATTTCAGTTTGGCAAGGTGGTTTTTATTTTGGCTAGGGGTGAGTGAATTAGAAAACGCTATCGTAAATGTCTCCATTATAACTGAAGAACTAGAAAGTAAGTTTGATAAGTTTGCAAAAATAGTACTATAGAATCAAATAGTATTAGATTTATTAATAACCTCATAAGGTGGAGTGTGCACTGTAATTAATGCTAGTTGCTGTATATATGTAGATCAAATTGGATGAATTTGACTGATCTCAAAAATATTTGGAAAAACAAAACAAAACCAAAAACAAAACAAAACCAAACAAAACCAAAACCAAAACCAAAACCAAAACCAAAACCAAAACCAAACCAAACCAAACGAAAAAATAAAAAAAATAAAAAAATAAAAAAAAAAAAAGATCCTACATAGAGTAGCTCAAGATGACACTTCCTGGGCATATAGAAACATTTGGGAGAAACTAATTTTGTGATTACCTGATTACCTGAATAGAATTGGCTCAAACAACTATTCATTGGTATTGTAATTGTGAAATGTGTTAATTTGATTTTTGTCAGTATGGAATAATACTAGGGCTGCATATAACCTTCTACCAAAGAAAAACAGAGTGATTAGTGTACATAGTTCTTGTATCATGTAAGGGAAGAGTCCAGCAGTTTCTGTAGGTAGAGGATTTGAAGGCCAAACACTGAGACTGAGACTCAGGTCTGGGAGATAAGAGAACAAAGGTGGTTCAAAATAATTGCTAACTTTTGCATGGGACGCTGTGCAAGTCTCTGGTATCCGGCCAAGAGATTACCAAATAAGGAGAAAGGGGGAGCTGAAGGACGATTGAAGGACAAAGCCTGGGAGGAAGACTATGAGCCTTCAGCACGAGCGACCCCCAGAGAGACTACCAGAGACTAATACACATGCATCTGTGAGAAATTTTGGACTCAGGAAACTAATTATACTAACCCTGCCTTTTCTAGGAATAGTGATGAATATGTCTTTGTTTAATAACATAAAAACCAGCTAACTGATGTAACAGGTGTGCGTCCTGGTAGAGCTGAGACTCCCGGCGCACCCAGCGCTGTTTGCTTGCCTCTATTCATTTAATAAATTGTAAACTTTGATTGAAATCCTACTTGAGACCCAAATATTTATCACAGTTATAATAATGGCATTGTATACGTATCATCCCCCGTGACATCCGAAGAAGAATATTGAGCCTTAATGTTGGAAAAAGTCAAGAGTGTGGTATGTGAAGAGGTGAAAAAACAACAGTAGGAGTAAGGAAAGAAGAGGGGGGGATTATGAGAAACTAAGTTGTGTTTTTGCAGTAGAGAACTCATTTTCTGTATTCCAAGGTCATAGTCATAATAAGGAGAAGGGCTACATAGATAAGTGGATGGGAGAAGGCCTCACTGTTCCAAAATAAGGCAGAAGCTTGAGGAAAAACAGGATGAGCAGTGTGAGAACAGTAAAACAAAGATCACAAGTTCTCAAAACATAAGAAAGGAGAAATTAAAGGGTTAAAAAAAAAAGAAAAAATGTACATATATGGTACAGAGGAGCGTCGAGTAGCTTGTGAACCTCAAGCACTCAGCCAATGAGGAAACAGGAGAGGTGATCAGGCATCGGGGTGAAAGGAGGCTGAAAGAAGTTTAGTAGGTAAGATGGGCTAATGAGCATGTGAAAGGAAACCAAAAAGATTTCAGTAGATAAGATAAGCTAATGGGCATTTGAAAAGAAGCCAAAATAATTTTAGTAAATAAGACAGGTATGGGACATGTACTATATCTTCCGCTACCTATTGTGCAAAGAGACTGAGGCGGGAAATTCTGGGATGCCTTGTGAAAAACAGCTACAGGAAACACATTTCAGGAAACCTAATCTGCAGTTTGAGCAGAAGCTGAGAAGCTTATGAGTCTGCGCGGAGATGAGAGGTCAACCAGTGGTGACGAGGAAGACTCACAAATCTTCATCCCCACAACCCCCGGTGACCGCTACCAGAAAACACTGCGCAAGCGTGGATAGGAGAAATCTATGAAAATGACTTCCTGGAACTAATTTTTATACAAAGTGGGGATAGGTCATGCATATGGATAGGCGTATCGAGAAACTTCATGCATACGTAACTCTTCACCACATATAACCAAAGCAAGCGCCGCGTTGGGGTGTGCACGACTTTGGTGGGACTACCCCCCGTGCTGCCCAGCGCTGAATAAACATACCCACTTTACAATCTTACTGATAGTGGAGTTTGCTTTACGCACATCAGGGGAATAGGGAATAAAAGGTTATGCTTTGGTTACTGTAATGCGCTCCTGAGTGACAGGACGCCTGCCATTGCAATCATGAATGAAATAAGAAGATCGTGTCTGACGGAAATTGTTTGCGATTTTTCTCACAGATATCCTTGATGAGAGAGGACCAAGAATACCCGGACCTTCTTTATTTTTTATAAAAAAAAAAAAAAAAAAAAAAAAAAAAAAAAAAAAAAAAAAAAAAAAGCAAACCAGGGGCAACTTCAGCGTCGCCTTCCCACGGGGAAGTGGCACCGTGATTGGCTGGACCCTGAGGGCGGGAATGACGTCACGGCATGCCTTCGCGAGGGCGGAAACACTCCGTGATTGGCTCGGAGGAACCGAGGGCGGAAGATGGCGTGCAGGGCATGGCAGCACTACGGGCAGAAGCGGCAGGGCCGGGCCGGGCTCGGCTCGGGTCGGGCTGGGCAGGCCGGACCGGGCCGCTCAGGCGCGGTGCCCCAGCGAGGTTGGTGGTCGGTGCCGCCCCGGGCTGGGCGCAGACAGGGACACGCACTCACGGTACCCCCGTAAACGGGCTGCACATCAACCCGGCCGCACCCCCAGCAGTACTCAGACTGCACACCGACACGTGCAGGTGGCAACTCAACACGCATGCACGCACACAGAGCGTGCACCAACACTGTGTAACAAACACTGTGCAGGCTATCACATGCTGCACACCAATAGCTGCACACATGCACGTGCAGACAGCATGCCGACACGTACACACATGGCCTGACTGCACGTCAACACACAGAGTACGACCGCAAACTAATGCACACACTGAGATGGGGAAGATGCTAAAACTTATCCGAGTTAGTATTTAGCTACCTATATGGTAAAGTATCCTAATTATCAGGGATGTAGATGAGAACCTAAGAATATCCTGGATGAGAATCTTATGAGAAGAAGACGTAAAAGGAAGATATCGTTCAAGGCCAACAGATGAGAGGAGTACGAACAACTCGTTAGAGAAGAATGAACAACTTGTTGGCGGGAAACAAGGCAAAGATAAACTCACTGCTCATCTGCCACAGCTGTATCCAGCCTAGCTCCACAGTGCTCAAACATGCATGCTGCCTACAGGAGTTACATTCTCTGGTTTGTGTCTTTGGGGAGAACCTGCTGGTAAGAGAGCAGGGTGACAGTGAACTTCCCACACAGGTGACAAAATCACGCTTTGGTGTCCTCCTGCTAGCTGTCAGCAGGCAGTGCTTGGAGCCACGAGCTGCTGCCTGCCGTGTGGCCTGCACACGCTCGTGCCACCAGAAGAGCATTCCGGGGGTGTCTGCCAGGGGAGCCCAAGCCCAGCTTCCACCTCCTTTCCTGCCTGGGTTTTTGCAGTGCTCTGCATAACCAGCACACCAAAACAACACATACAAGTTCTCCAAACAAGTTCTCCCCATGCAGCCACCCAGGTGGCACCGGCCCGGCCGTGCCCAGCACCCGGAACCAGGGGCTCTGTGACATCAGCATTGGTGCCGAGGGCTCCGAGGGCACCGCACCACCATCGGCTGCTGCGTTGGTCGGTCGCAACAAGCCCAGTGCATGAGCAGCTGCTTCTTGCCACGGGGAGCGATGAATGTGCTGCCACTCCTGCTGCTGCTGGCCGCGGGCTGGCCTGTGCAAGGCGCGCCAACCAACTGCATGTGAGTAGCCTGAGGCTCTGGGAGGGAGCCTGGGGGGAGCCTTATGGAGGTCACTGGAGGATGTCCCCTTGTCCCCTGTAGCCACGCCAGAGCTTCCAAGACCCCATGGGGGAAGCTCGACGCCTCACTGGCAGCCAGGCTGCCGGCACAACTCGTCCGCAGGGCTGAAGCAGAAATGGGCATGGTCAGAGACAACCCAGGGGCCCCACTGTCCTCACGGTGCCTCATGGGGAGGGAAGGTGGCTCACCCTCAGCGTGACCAGAGCAAAGGCAAGGCGAGCAAGGCAGTAAAGAGTTTCTGATTACAGGACCTGCGGGCTCCGGCCCATGGCCGATCATCACGGCATGGCGCGCGTCGTGGGGGGCACGAATGCCCAGCCAGGGGCCTGGCCCTGGATCGTCAGCATCCAGAATCCCTGGTACTCGGGCATTGGGCATGTGTGTGGAGGGTCCCTCATCAGCCCCCAGTGGGTCCTCACGGCAGCACACTGCTTCGATAACGCAAGGTAAGGGCCCACCTCTTTCCCTGCCATATGGCCGGTGCCTGGGCACTGCAAAACCCAGCTGAGGGACTGCTTGTGAGAAGGCTTGGCTCACGCCCAGCTTCCTAGCAGCCTCCACATCCATGTGCCTTGTGCCCAAAGCATAGAAGGGCTATCACAGCCCTCATAGCATTGCTTTCCTTTTTCCTCCACAAAGCAGAAGTCGGGGAACTGCTGGGCTGCTACAGGACATGGCTCTGCCTCCCTCTGACCCCTTTCTCTGTCTCCTTCCAGTTATGTCTCGATGTGGCGCGTGGTGATCGGTGCCAACCGGTTGACTCAGCTGGGCCCTGAGGTGGAAGTGCACAACATAAAGCGGCTAGTGATCCATGAATACTATAGAAATATCAAATCGGGGTACGACGTTGCACTGCTGGAATTGGACCAACCTGTGCAGTGCAGCCAATATATACAACTTGCCTGCGTGCCTGATGCCTCGCTGAAGGTGTCAGAGCTGTCAACCTGCTACATCAGTGGCTGGGGTTCTACAGAGGAAAGATGTGAGTTCCCATACGCACTGCTGTCCAGAGTGAAAGTTTAGCATGCTGTTGGCTCCCTGATGGCAGAGGCACACCCCAGGGTCAAGCCATGGGGAAGTACGCCTTCAGAGAGACGGGCTTGACCCATTTTCCAAACCAAGGCAGAAGGGAAACATCAGCACAGTGCCTCTCAAGACACAAAGCCAAGACTTAGGGAAGGGGTTCAGCCAGGCAGGGGGGGAAAGAACTGGCAAGGAGTTGCTGGGTGCCAATTCCTCTGTCTGCTCACAGCTGGACGATCTCCCGATGTCCTGCAGGAGGCTGCTGTAAACCTCATTGACATCAAACTCTGCAACAGCAGCCGGTGGTATAGAGGGGCCATCAAGACCCACAACTTGTGTGCTGGTTATATGCAGGGTGGCATCGACACCTGCCAGGTAGGAGCATGCTACAAGTCAACACACTGCCATGTGGGTAGCCCTGACGTACCTGCCCAAACGAACACCAGCCCATGCCAGCCACCCTTCTAGCTCTGGGTCCCCACCACTTCTGGAGCTCACCTTCCCTTTCCCACCTGCAGGTCCTTGCCCAGGCTCCCCTTGTCCCACATTCCCCAGACTCTGCCCAGAGAGCCCGTGCAATGTTCTTGGTGCCCAGTAGACCCACACCTGCAACACCCCTCTTCCCACAGCCGGGATTGTTACACAAGAGATGAGAGAGAGAGAGAGAGAGAGAGAGAGAGAGAGAGACCTACCTTCCATGCCCACGACCTACTCCCAGAAAAGCCATTGTAGGCTCCAGAACCCAAGCAGAGCTTTTCTGTGCTGTGAATACAGCTCTGGGAGGAGCTGGGAGAGAGAAGCCAGCTCTGCTGCTGACAGAGGACACCTAGTAACACCTTAGGCTTCTCTCCTCCACTGCAGGGTGACAGTGGTGGTCCTCTCGTGTGCAAAGATAACACTGCTGACTACTTCTGGCTCGTTGGTGTGACCAGCTGGGGAGAGGCTGTGGCAGAATGCATCGGCCTGGAGTATACGTCTCCACTCAGCACTTTTACGACTGGATCCTGGTACAGATGGGACTGCATACATCAGTACAAACCGCTCCAACAGCACGGGATTGGAGTCATTTTCTCACTGCCTCCACTCCTGTCCAGAGGCCAAGGCCAATTCCAACACAAGCAAGTAAGAATAATGCCTGCCCATTTCCACTTCAGAAACTCAGAGAATTCTTTACTCGGGTGCAGGAGCTTCTGCATGCCCTAAGGGAAAATAACGCTTGAGCAGCAGGCTGAGCATGATCCAGTGGAGGCTGCAGTGTGCTATCACCATTTTCTTCAGGGGCAGTATCTGGTGATGCAAGGGCAGCCCCAGTGCCAAAGGCCTGTTCTGTCCTGCCCACTCTCCTCCAGTTTTACTTACTCAAATATACTTAGTTCAAGAAATAAAGTTGCCTATTTTCACAGCTAACCGTGTTTCATCCCAATTCAATTTCCTGTGCAAGGCAAAGATTTCCATACATGGCACTTGCAAAATGAGGCTGTGTGCAGACCATGGGTCACAAAGCGGAGTCACCCAAAAAGTACGAGTACAGACTAGGAGAAGAACTCAGTGAGGGCAGCCCTGCAGAGAAGGACTTGAGGAGCATTCAACACGAGCCAGCAGTGCACACTTGCTGCCCAGGCCAACTGCATCCTGGGCTGCATCATCAGAGGAGTGGCTAGCAGGTGGGGGGAGGTGATTGTGCCCCTCTACTCTGCCCTTGTCAGGCCCACTTGGAGTGCTGCATCCAGGTCTGGGGCCCCCAGCACAAGAAGGATGTGGGGCTGTTAGAACAGGTTCAGAGGAGGGCCGTGAAGATGATCAAGGAGCTGGAGCACCTCTCCTGTGAAGACAGGCTGAGAGAGCTGGAGATGTTCAGCCTAGAGAAGGCTCCAGGGTGACCTCATTGTGGCTTTTTAGTATTTAAAAGCCACATGTCCCTAAGCACCATGTCCAACCTTTCCTTAAACACCCCAAGGGATGGGGACTCCACCACCTCCTTGGACAACCCATTCCGGTGCCTGACTGCTCTTTCTGAGAAGAAATGTCTCTTCATTTCCAACCTAAGCCTCCCCTGGCACAACCTGTGGCCATTCCCTCTTGTCATATCACTAGTTATCTGTGAGAAGAGGCCAACCCCCAGCTCCCCACAACTTACTTCCTTTCAGGTAGTAGATACCCCAGTCCTGGAGGTGTTCAAGACTAGGTTAGATGAGGCCCTGGGCAACCTGGTCTAGTGGGTGGCATCCCTGCCCATGGCAGAAGGGTTGGAACTAGATGATCATTAAGGTCCCATCCAACCCAAGCCATTCTGTGATTCTATGATTCTGTGAAGAAAGCTGAAACCATACTTGCTCAGGGAGGAGGGCGCAAGCAATGGGACAAGGGAATGCAGGTATTTAGTGGCCCAGAGGTCTCAGGAACAGCAGCTGGCAACATCAAGTGTCTCTAGAGCCAGCTACCGGTGGGGTCCTTGTGTGGGTGTGCATGCACTGCACCAGTGAACTTAAAGGCGGACTAGCTCACGCACTAGCAGATCCAGACCAGGAAAGACCCAAGGTCTTCCCCTATGAGTGGCTGAGGAGCTTGACATCCAGCCATAGCTATTACATGGACTTAATTCCCATGCTATTATGTGAAGGATATATGAATCTGCTCTGCCTATGAATCAAGGGAGTAAAGCTGCATGTATGTTTCACTACTGAACACCAGTCCTGATAACTGGAGAGGCAGAAAGTTCTGGGTTGTGTTTTTTGTACTATGTGGGTGCTGGTGAAGGCATTGCTTCTTGTGCACACAAGCACAACATACAGAGACGAGACGCAGACGCACACAGTGTATGCACACCCAATGTGCATATGCAGTGTGCACCCACCCACTTACCTGCATGCATGCACACACTGTGCATCCAAAGTGGTACATGCATATGCAGAGCACACTCCCAACACGTGGGGCTGCACTCAAACATACAACTAGCAAGCTCCCTACAAGCTCACAATCCACTCTCACGCACTCAGCCTGTAAAATCTACCCTTACCATTCCCAACCACAACGTGCCTGCATGTGTCCTTGCAGAGCAGGCTCCCACAGCAATGCAGGAGTCAATTGGACCTTCCCTTCTAAGCCCAGCCACATGGACACTGTTCATCTGTATGTTCTACTCCTGCTTGCTGGCATTGGTGCAGCTTGAGGCAGTCATAGTGCCTTGCTTGGCTCCGTACAAGTATGTCACCAATGCACAGTGCACAGAGTCCCACATGTTCCTTCCTGTTCCTTGTCTGGTTCCTGAAACTCTGTTCTCGTGTCATGCCCTTCCAGAGCTCAGAACTGCAGCTGTTCTCCTCCCCTCGGCATCCTGCCTGCCATCCCTTTGCACCACAGTCACCATGGCCAGGCACTGCAGGGCAACCACTGCAATGCCCTATGAATGAAGTAGGCTACATGAATTATACAGCAGCTTTGCCTCCTGCTGCAGTACCAGCCCCCTTGCTCTGCCTCTTGGCCCTGAATAATTGATGGCAGTGAACACAGCAGCAGCAGCAGCCTGAGCACCTTTCTTGTGCCAGGGCCAGGCCTTCAGGAGGCAGAAGGTGCGACACGTGAGAAGGCCAGGAGCTGTACCAGCAGTCTGAGCTGTTGAGGACAGGGAGTGATGGGAAGCTGAGTTTCCAAGCAAATTATAAAGTGGCTGTAAAAGTGGGATGGTCTTAGGAAGTGCTGACTAGTAATAATGGCAAAATCCAGAACAGACTGATTACACAGGCCGAATACAAAATATGGTGTATTCACTAGGACATTAGCCAGTTTTACACCTGCTTTGTTTTTGGGCTGGAAGTCCTCATCTCTGTCTGCTGCGTGGTTGTGGGGAATAAAAATGTTGTTTTTGCAGAGTTACATTGTTTAAAGGTAAGGAATGAGGTACTGAGATATGCTTGCAGTGATAAGAATATTAGGAGGCGACCTTGTAAAATGCAGACAACCAGACTCCTTAGAACAATTAGGTGAAAATCAGGGTGTCAAGTCAAACCAGATAAGTGAAGAAACATTACCACTTCAAGCAGTAAAAAAGTCAAAAGAAATCTGAAATTTAACAGGCTGGCAACTGAAGGCCATGCATTGTCTGTGAAGCATCAAATAGATTGTGAACCTGGATTAGCCACTCAGTGGGAAACGGGAGGGTCCTGTCATCAAAAAGTACATAAACTGTGTTTTGAAACTGGTAGGCGCTCTCCTGCTTGTGGGGCGCCCACCATTGCAATTGTGAATAAATTACTATTTCACTGAAATCCTCACCTGAGCCTAAGTTACTGGCTACAGAGTGTTTCTCACAATTTGGGGGCTCATCCGGGATTCAGTCACCTACTGGGGAGTCCCACGGCCGCAGCAGCAGGAAGGCATGCCCCGCTGATTTCAGTGATCCTGTGCATCGATGGTGGTGGTTCTGCGGAGAGCTGACAGAGGACCCGAGACTGATTAAAGAGGCAGGATCCATGAAGTAGTGGGGAAGGGAAGAAGGTAGGCACTCTGGGTTTTAAGAATTGATCCGGTAACTCTGTGCACAGACCAAGGCAAGAAATATTAAGTATTGCCTTGAGGGTCGGGTGAGACTCTGTGTGATGTGTGATTGAGACGTACTTTTGTACGAAGAGAGTGTGGAGTCCTGATCCGCGGTTCCGTAGCTTGGTGAGGAGTGCGACCGGAGACGGACGAAGCGTGAGATAAGGGAGTGAAAAGAAGAGTCTTGGGAAATTTGGTGTATGGTAAGCCCTCGCACAGGGAAGTGCTTGGCAATACACCAGGGAAGTTTGGTATATGGTAGTCCTTACACGGGGAAGTGCTTGGGAGTACACTCACATTTTGGGAAAAAATTGGATGAGACGCAGACGCACACAGTGTATGCACACCCAATGTTCCCCTGTCGTGCGTAAAGCAAACTCCACTATCAGTAAGATTGTAAAGTGGGTATGTTTATTCAGCGCTGGGCAGCACTGGGGGTAGTCCCACCAAAGTCGTGCACACCCCAACGCGGCACTTGCTTTGGTTATATGTGGTGAAGAGTTACGTATGCATGAAGTTTCTCGATACGCCTATCCATATGCATGACCTATCCCCACTTTGTATAAAAATTAGTTCCAGGAAGTCATTTTCATAGATTTCTCCTATCCACGCTTGCGCAGTGTTTTCTGGTAGCGGTCACCGGGGGTTGTGGGGATGAAGATTTGTGAGTCTTCCTCGTCACCACTGGTTGACCTCTCATCTCCGCGCAGACTCATAAGCTTCTCAGCTTCTGCTCAAACTGCAGATTAGGTTTCCTGAAATGTGTTTCCTGTAGCTGTTTTTCACAAGGAATCCCAGAATTTCCCGCCTCAGTCTCTTTGCACAATAGGTAGCGGAAGATATAGTACATGTCCCATACCTGTCTTATTTACTAAAATTATTTTGGCTTCTTTTCAAATGCCCATTAGCTTATCTTATCTACTGAAATCTTTCTGGTTTCCTTTCACATGCTCATTAGCCTATCTTACCTACTAAAATTCTTTCAGCCTCCTCTCAGTCCCCCCTTTTTGAGAGGATTAGTAAATTCTTTTACTATTTTAATACAGCGTTTCTTTCGTCCAACATTTTCTCAAAGTATTCATTGGACTCCAGTTTTCGTCTTAATTGATTCTTCTTCCACTCGCTATAGGAGTCTCCTGGATTCTTAAAACAAAACAAGGCACATTGTATTACTATGCAGAGTGCAATGGACAAAATTATGACTATGATTATTGTGACAAATAGCTGTTTCAGCCAAGTTAAATTTGGTAGCCAGGAAACTGTTTTTTTCTAACAAAACTGCAGTCCCCAGGAGGAGTCATCCTGAGCTACTGCATGTAAGATTTATTTTTTTTTCCCAAATTTTTCCCCAATCTGTCTCGATCTGTTTTTGCTTGTTTACATATACACAAGAAGTCTGATTTATTACTGTACATAGTCCCCTTTCCTTAGCTAAAAGCATGTCCAGTCCCATTCTATTTTGGAGCACTACTTTATGTAGGGACGAAACCTCCTCTTGCAGTGCTAAAAGAGCATCAGCTGTAGCATTCTCAGTGTCTTCTAGTGTGGCTGAAATATTTACAATTGCTTTCTCTAATTCACTCACTCCCAAGGATGGGATCAACCATCTAACGAAACTGTGGAACCCCGTGGGCCTTACTAAAAGGACATCTGGGACAGCACGGGTCTGCCTCCATAAAGTCCGAATTATTCCTGGGGGTGGTTCAGTAAAAATACCTCCTCGTGGGTTAAGATAGCCCCCGATACAATGACCTTTCCAATTTGAGGGGAGGCTTTTTCTGGTGCACCCATCTCCACATAACCAATAAAACCCCTTTTGCAACTTGCAAACTTGTGTGAGGGGATTGAGGCCACAACCATCATACCCCTTTTTATCAGCACATGTCATGACTCTTGCACCTGACTCTTTAATTTCTGTAAGATTAAAAATTCCCACCTATTCTGCCATGTTACAATTATCAGGTTCCTGGGCTAGCAAACTAAGTGGACCTCTACCCATGCACGGGAACTTGTCATTTAAACATCTGGTATATATGTTAACTTTCCCACGTGGGAGTAATTCAAATTTCTCACCTAAGTATCCATGATTATCCTTACTAAATGGACATGTCCCATTTCTTGGGTGTGCAAAGGTTAGTGTTCAACTCATACTGGGTATTCCCCATACAGGAAATTCCAGGTTACCTTTAGGCAGTTGCGGACATACCCAACAATCAGAAAAGTTAAAACTATTGCTCACCGCTTGGGTGAGTTTCACGTAAGTATTTTGTTCCCACTGTCTGGTTTCCTGATTCAATAATATAATTAAGACCGCGGAAAACGTAGTTTTCCAGGCTGCACCTGAGTAACCTTCCATGGAGTCCTGGGAGCCTTTTTCACTCTGGTGTGATTAATCCAGGCATTTTGCTCCTTAATCTTGATTGCCCTGAAAGAAGTAAGAAGCACATGGAATGGTCCCTCCCACTGTGGTTTCAAAGTTTTTTTCTGCAAGAGACTTTAAATACACATAGTCCCCAGGTTGTATATCATGTACCAGCCCATCTAGTCCTCTACCCCGAGTCCCACTTACATGTTTTCCAATCTCATTCAACTGTTTGCCCAAGGCCACCATATAGGATGTCATAATTTCATCTCCTGCTTGCATAGATATTCCCACTTGTATTCCATAGGGTCTTCCATATAAGATTTCAAAAGGACTCAACTCCTCCTTCACTCTCGGTTTAGTTCGAATGCATAAAAGGGCTAGGGGAAGAGATTAAGGCCAGGTCAAGTTTACTTCTTGTCCCAGTTTTACAATTTGTTGTTTGATTAAGTGGTTCATTTTTTCTACTTGACCACTTGACTGAGGGTGATATGGAGTATGTAGCTGCCAGTCTATACCCAGACAGTGGCTAGTTTGTTTTACCACCCTTGAGATGAAGTGTGACCCCCTGTCAGAAGATATAATCATGGGGACCCCAGAACATGGTATTATTTATTGTAATAATATTCTAGTTACCTCCCAGGCCTTAGCTGTTCTCATTGGGGATGCTTCTGGCCATCCTGAAAAAGTATCAGTCAACACTAAAATATATCGGTAACCCCCTTTCCTTGGGAGTTCCGTAAAATCAATTTGCCATTGCTGACCAGGCCAATTTCCTCTCCCAGTTTTGCCCATCTCTGGTTTGGGACTGATTCTGGGGTTCGTCTGAAGACAAAGATCACATTGCTGAGTCACCTGTCTCACTGTAGTGTACAAATTCCTTGCAATGACTTCTCCAATTAGATGTTTATATAGGGCCTCCGCTCCCCAATGTCTCTTCCTATGTTCTTCTCTTACTAAATGCCAGATCAGGCAGGAAGGAATTATCAACTGGCCCTGTGGGGTATGGGCCCACCCTTCTTCATTATATGATCCTTCTAAATCTGAAATAAGTTTGAAATAAGTTTCTTATCTTCCTTAGTGTATTCTGGCTTACCTTCTAGGGAGACTTGTCCATCAGGGATCAGGGCTCCCTCTGTATTTACCTCGGTTTTAGCTATTCATTTTGCCTCTGTGTCCGCCAGCTCATTTCCCTTCTCCAGTTCTGAGCTCACTTTCTGGTGCACCTTATTATGCATAATCGCTACCTTTTCTGGGAGTTGAACTGCCTCCAACAACTTCAGGATCTCTTCGGCATGTTTGATGTTTTTGCCCTGTGAGCTTAATAGTCCTCTTTCCTTCCAGATCGCACCATGAGTGTGCACAACCCCAAAGGCATATTTTGAGTCAGTATAAATATTTACCATTTTGCCGTGGGCTAATTTCAGAGCATGAGCTAAGGCAATTATTTCTGCCTCTTGTGCGGAAGTATTTATGGGCAAACGTTTTGATTCTATTACTTCTTGACTAGTGGTGACAGCATATCCTGCATGTCTCTTGCCACTCAGGACATAACTTCTCCCATCTGTGAACCAGTTCTCTCCACCTTCCACAGGGTTGTCTTTCAAATTCAGATGACTTGTATATGTTGCTTCAATGGTTTCCAGGCAGTCATGGTGTACTGGTTCTCCCATATTCCCACTGAGGAATGAAGCTGGGTATCCACGATTTCTACGTTGTCTTGCTCTACCAATATAGCTTGATATCTCAAGAATCTCTGTGGGGATAACCAATGTCCACCCTTGGCTTCTAGTACTGAAGACACTGTATGAGATAATAGGACAGTCATTTTTTGGCCTAAAGTAAATTTCTGGGCCTCTTGGATGTGTAACACTACTGCAGCAACTGCTCGCAAACACCCAGGCCACCCCTTTGCTGTTGCGTCCAATTGCTTAGAGAAGTAGGCAACTGCTCGTCAGTATGGGCCTAAATCTTGAGCCAGTATTCCCAAGGCAATTCCTTGTTTCTCATAAGAAAAGAGAAATAACGGTCTACTTACATCTGGGAGTCCCAAAGCAGGGGCCGACATCAGAGCCTTTTTCAATGCTTCAAAAGCTTGTGTGGCCTTCT